>JAHWFP010256658.1:0-10016 GCA_023313725.1 Lithobius niger
CGCACGAGGCAGGGACATTAGACGATTTTCCATTATACGAATTTCGTAATAGACGATTTTCCGTTATACTGTTAGGGCACGTTTACGCAACCACTCGCTTTTGCATTCTCGCAGCTAGAAGCTAGAAATCACCTCAAATTCCAACATGGCGGCGGTTTTATGTCCGCCGCCTCGCAACGAAAACAGAAAATAACGTGAGTTCAGAAGCGTTTGGGAAAATTGTTTCGTCATGAGGAATTCTTTATATTATTGGCACAAATTATAAGACTGCAAGTATTTACTCAAACGATGTCGGATTTAGCTAATCCATTTAGCGTTGTTACCATGGCAATGTCACCTTTGCCATCGCGATTGAGTTCTAGCTGCGAGAATGCAAAGGCGAGTCGTTGCGTAAACGTGCCCTTATACTGCGTATGATCTTCCAATTATGCGATTTTCCAGTTATACGATTATCCCTCGCTAGTATGGTTTCGTTCCTGGTTTATTTCCGACTAAAAACGTAAACGATATTTATGTCAAGCGTGTATTAAAATCTACATTGCTAAAATTAAAAACAAGTTGTTGTTAAGCTTAACTGGCGAAGAAAATCGATCGGGATGAGCTAGCTATCTTCATGTTCCTAATACGCGCGAAAAGCAGCGATGTTGTCGATTATTGTAATTCTCTAATAAAGAAAAAAAAATATCCCAAGGCTGCATTTCGTATTCCTAATTTACTTTTAGCTGCCAGTCTTCGTTATATTCAAACTTCTTTTCGAGTGTTTGGCAGTAAATAAAAAAAAATTTGAAATTATGGAAGCACAAAAAAATAAATCACTTACGATATTTTTTCACGAAACTTACTTCGTTTATTTTCGATTCTGTTTGCCTAGCTGGCAGTTTGGTTGTCGGCAATATTTTAACTCACCGTTTGAAGATTGGATTGCAGCGAGCACCTCTTCCAGTCCCCCCCCCACGCCCCATCTCCCGATTCCCCCACCCCCCTTTCCCTCCCGCAACCAACCTGGTTCAAAATGCATCCTCTCTTCCATTTCCGTTAGAAACTTGTTATCCGTTTTTGGTTTTAACTGTATCCCTACTCAGGTTGGCGTCTCCGCAAGTGGTTTGTGGAAGATCTGCTTTGCGTAATAACCCTTTTGTGGGCTTTTAATGGGTTTAAAGTCTTCTGACTTGTATTTTTAATTTCCGGAGGGGCTGTATACAAGCATTAAAAGAATTGACTTTGACTACGCACGTTTTAGCAACGTACGCAGACAAGCAATGTTTTCCGTATACTCCTTCCGCTACGAACAGCACAGAGATAAAAAAAAAAAAACGTTAATTTATGATGGGTGTAGGTGAATCATCGTTTAAAAATGAGGGTTATGATACTTAGCCTACGGTGACGTATGTGGGCTAACAGATTAACCGTATAACCGCTACAGATTTAGAATGACGCGTCGTAGGGGGACGTCATCACCATCGTTAAACACAGTTAACTTAGTCATTGCTGCTCACTTGTCATTCTTAGCAGTTCACAATGTTTCCTCCATTGTATCTTTTCGTTTATAATAATAATAATAATAATTGCACACAAAAACGTCAAGTTTGCCTTAAAAGAAGGGTCCCTATGACTGAAGTTTCGCATTTACTTGTTAAAATGTACACGGATAAAAATTGATGATTTTTAATTGAAATAAGCAAATGTACAATTGAGAAAGTTTCATTTGTTTAAGTGCTGTTGTGCTTTATCAATTAAATTGTTGTTAAAGCACAACAGCACTTAAACAGATGCAACTTTCTCAATTGTACATTTGCTTATTTCAGTTAAAAATCATCAATTTTTATGCGTGTACATTTTAACAAGTAAAAGTGAAATTTCAATCATGTAACCCTTCTTTTACGGGACACTATACCATGGCTGTTTGCTGTGACGTTCACATCACGTGACTGGGCTAGTCCAATCTGACGGCCAAGCAGCCGTTGTTTTCGTTCGTCATTGGCTAACTCATGGTGACGTCACAGCAAACAGCCATTGCGCATGGTTTAGATCGCCCAGTATGATACGAAATTTATTGCATAGAATAAGTTACAATGGGAAACAGGAAGGGATGATTAGTCCACTAATACTTGCTCCAAAAAAATTAAAACAGCGCATCAAATCAAACCATAAGCACGAAACTCAAAAAAGAGCAATCCAAAATCATCTAGAAACATTTTAGTAAGGCAGAAAGATCAGTTTTATTTTCGGCCCTGTTTAAAAGCAGAGTTTAGTCGCAGTAACCAGCCCGGACGAGAGGCTGTTCCAAGAGTGCACTACTCTATTTGTTAGGAAAGATTGTACCAAGTGTTGCGAGTTTAATTCCGGATTTCAACGTTGAAAATATACCACCCCCAGCATGATTACGCTGATGACGTCATATGTGAAACCTGCCAAGCCCAAGATCCACATGACGTCAAATTGCAATGACCCATTGTGACTTCAAAATTAATATTCATTGTTAGTTGAGATGATGCTATGAGATGGTGATGTTGAGATGATGCTATCCCTTCGTCGGGCAGATGACCGGGTGCGGTTAACGCTCGCTGAAACCCTTTGACCCTTTGACCCTTTGCTATTTAATCAATTGTTGTAACAATATATAGCTGTGAATTGTCTGCACTTAAAGTTTGACGTCAATTGTAACGGCTCGAGCTCGTTTGGTCTTCTGCGGGTGCTCCCAACAATTGGGTATTAACCTTGAATTTATTCCGCCACCAACTCTCCAACTCCCCGCATCGAAAGGTAATTTTGGCCATTTTAATCAGAAATTTTCCCTTTTTGTCCCGTTTCCTCAAATTTAAACTCAACCCTTACCAGTCCTGTTGTTAGCGTTCCACTGCAACCCCGCAATACCAAGATTTGCCTACAAAACTGAACCATAGCCCAAAATCCGCCATCATTTTAGCTAACCCCGAGTAAGCCTAACATTTGTGGCATTGAATTTTTGGCCCCAAGCTTATGCACAAGTCGCCCCTATTAATCAGGCGAGCCAGAGCTTAAGGCATCGCTCAATTTGATTATTAAAACACCACCAAAAAACTGAACCACGACTTTCGGGTTTATTTCATCAGTTTGGTTTCTGATTTAGAATAACCCCAACCTTTAACTTCGCCCCACGTTTTATGTCCACCTTGTCCCTTAACTGTAGAAAGATTTGGAGGAGCGGTAGTACGAACTAATGATCCCCACACAAGTAGTTTTTAAGCGAAAAAGTATTTGGTACAATCTTTCCTAACAACCCTCATTTTGCGATGAGTTTCAATGGGTGACCACGTTACCTTGGATCTTAAAGAAAAGCAGAGCGCCGATATGCACGAGTCCATGTAATATGGAGTCAATCAGCATGCAAGCGTTGCAATTCAAGTGGTTCGAGGCCCAAATAACTCGGACGTTGTTTACACGACAGACCATATAAGCAACGATATATGATGATATGTTATTCCATTTAACTTTTTTACTGCTCCTGAAACGCCAGAATCATCGAAATTCTCGATGTTTATTTTTTTCTCTAGGAAATGAGCTTACCCATCCGCCAAAGACTGTTTAAAATACTCGGTTAATCAGGTCTGGCGAACGGTAAACCCTGCTTGAGACCTACGTTGAACGCCGATTGCTACTACTATTTTCCTAAAATTGCTCCCAGAAAATATCACGTTAACTTGAGTTAAAAGAAATGCTCCCTTTGGAAAAGTATTGTGAAACAGTTAGTTTTACGTGAATTTCTCATTTGTTTTAATAAAAAAAAACAAAAAACCAAGAACTCCAAAATTGCATGAAGTAAAAGAACACGGAAGCGGAATATACGTGGCGGAGGAATACGTGGTATCATGCAGGGAATCGTCTTCAAGTTAAGTGTGGAACAACTATACGTCTTTAGCTAGAGGCAATTAACCTAAGCTGTGACTTCATACAAGTCAAACAAACAGCAGCCGATATAGGGCAGTGACATAACGTAGTATTATTGTTTATAACTCTATGGGGGAGCCAGTATCTGGGTAAGCTGCAAGGGGCACTGGAGGGCGAAAAGAAGGTGGTCTTACTGAAGCAAATGCTATTAGACTGGATTTCTTAAGCCTATAACGCGCGATTTTTGTTGTTGGAGAAAACAACGTTCTTTTAAGCCTAAGAAAGCCGCTCTCAAAGCACTGTCTTAGCTAGAAGTGCCGTTGTTTTCCCTTACATTTTAAGTCACCTAGTCATCTAGTGCACCTTGTAGCTATGCCTTCCAGATGGTATCTCGTAGCCAAAATGACGTCATTGACGCTGCTCTATAGGAAAACCTTGCACCTATGTGTCCACCGTAATACCATGAAGTATTAATGGATAAATAACACCACTTAGACGACGTAGCAATGAAATGTGGAAATCCAGGAAATCCAAGAGTGAGGACAGAGAACTTCACAAGTGTGTTCGAAAATTGAGCTGCATTCTCGGGTTCCAATGTATCATGCTGTTGCATGTAGTAGGCTATACGGACTCGTTTGAGGTTCCGAATACTAAGGCCCTGGTTTGACGGTTGCCTGCCTGCATATGTAGCACCCAAATTACGTCACAGACAGTAACTAACCTAGCTCACCGATGTAGATTAGTGAGATAAATGGAGTAGAAAGGAACTTCATATTGAATGTGGTTGTTGAGGTTAACCCCATGTTGCATACGGTTACCTGCAGGTAACAGCTGACTAAACGTGAAAAAACTAAGTCCCAACTCGCCCTGCTCGCTTTGCTCGGGGTCCCCGGGGACCCCGAGCAAAGCGAGCAGCAACAGCCTAGTGGTCAGCGTCCTCGTCTCCGAACCCTGCTAATGCTGGTTCGAATCCCCCGACTGACCCACCTATCATATGGTCCTTAAAAAAAAAGTATCAGAAAATAATTCATGCATTTAAGGGTTAAAAGCTACACGCCCTGCTCCTGACAGCAAGAATGTACCACACAGTCATAAAAATCACAAATGCATTTAATTTTCAAGGGATAGTTTTTCCCCTTGGTCACCTGCACAAAAGACAAATGAAGCATTACAATGAGCCAAATGAGAACACACGGTTCTAAAAACCTACACCAATACTTACAATAAAACATATATACAAAAGAGTAGAAGGAGTAGAAAGGTCTAAGCACTGCAAACGACGCGATTCTCAGTCAGTTAGATACTACGCGGATACAAACGCGTACGGTAAACGTTGCATCGGTTTGCGTTAATGCGTTGAGTGAAGTAGGTGAGTTTGTTGCGTTTCGCTGCTATAACGACAAACAAGCTTCAGAAAACCGTGATTATGGCCACATTCTCTTAAGTGCAAGTACGCAAATAATTTCTGCATTGAGCTCCGAGTAACGCTGTCCAGTAATTTATTAATGCCACGTGAAGAGCGTCGATACACGTTATGTGATGTTTTCGGTTTTGAAAAAGTATCAATTTGTGACGTATCGAAAAACCCAAATTACATCATGTATAAGCAAGATCCAATCTGTTTTTAGGCACCATGACGCATCCGTGCGTGGAAAAAAAAAAGTCACAGAAAAAATAGTGGAAGAAAAAAAGGCCGAAGAAAAACAACTGAAGGAAAAAATTGTTTTGTCTTGTTTTTTTTTTGTTTTTGATCCGTGTTGTTGTTATTATAGGTTACGTAGGTAAGTTGCGTTGTCTAGAATCTCAACAGGTAGGGTACGGAGTTTCGCCAGGAAATAAAGCGATGTTTTGTCGTTTTTCTTGACAAAAAATTGTTTTGTCGTTTTTGTTTTTTTCGTGCTGTTGTATTATTATAGGATAAATTAGGGCAGTTGCCTTGGCCCGAATTTCACCAGGCAGTGTAAGGAGTTTCTCAGGAAACAACTTTCGTGACGTTTTTTTGTGGCTTTTGCATGGCTTTTTTCAACGGCCGTTTTCTTTCAGCTGTTTTTCCGAAGTGTGTTCCGTGGCTTTTTTTTTTCGTTTGGCTTTTTTCATTCGAATTTTTCCAGGATTCTTACCTCGGATTTTTTCCCCCCTAGGCTCGATGTATCTATGGCACAAGGTACCAAGAACTCCATAACATTTTCTTTCCGAAGGGAGATGTATTCTTTAAAAGAAATCGGTGAGTTCATATCCTCTTGTAGTTTCTTACAGCAGAGCAGACTGTCAAGTGGTTTTGTTTTATTGTCAAGTTGTTTTGTTTTTATTAACAGAACATAAAAAAAAATGTTAGTGCCTAACTGGATCGTGAAAACGTTAAATTCAGTCTTCTGAAATATCAGGCTACGCCTCGTGAAATCGACGATTTCAAAGAATTTTAAAACTTGACTGTTAACAGTTTGTCGTAAAAACGCGAATCCGAGTGACATTGAGCTTTAATATCGCTGGATATTGATTTACAAAGTACTCGCTGCAATTTTTATTACCGTTTGCTTAGAAAAACATGGCGAATTATTAAACATTTTGGCTTTAAAAAAAGATTTATTTCAAAAGTCGACGGCGTATATCATGTGTTTGACAAACATATTTCATTGCCGTATATGTAGCCTAGCCTGAACGGCTCTCGGTGGGTGGGGTGGGTTACGGTAAACCATCTACGTTACCGTGCCACAAATTCTAAGTTTTGAATAGCGTGCACAAACTTAAATAATTAATTAAAAAAAATCATAAACCGTAGAATGCAAGATGTAGGCTAAGGCTTCTTTAAAAAAAAAGATTTTAACAATTATACACGAAGCGCTGTAAAATATGTAGGGTGTTCCAACTAAAATGTTACGAGCCGATATCCTGAGAATGGATAATGAAAGATAATAATGACGGAAATGAAATGATATGTGTGATGGGGATCGTTTACATGAGATAAATGAATGACCTTGAGTTGATATATCAAGGTCATCCTTGTCCTGTCTTCCGAACGAAATGCGATACGGCGAAAATATAAATAAAAAAGTTGGACGCGAGCAGACAGTATGACCAACCAAGAAAAAAGCTTTAAAATCGGATAATAAATAAAATATTTACGACGATGTTTAAAAGCTCACTCTGAACATGCTGGCTGCACTGTAGTTGGCAGTTGGCTTCACTACAGTGCAGCAAACCTGTTCAGAGTGACCTTTTAAAGGGGCACAAGGCCTTCCTTATGACATTCCGCGTGCCTTATAACAGCTACGTGCTGATCGCCATCCACGCATTTACATCGCCAAGGTAGGCTGGGGTGGTAGCTGCGTTCCTCGGTTGGCTTTGGGAATAGTACACGAAACAGGATCAAGTTAAAGATTGTGTCGTCACAAACCGGAATGATTCTCGTATTTTAACATCACAATTCTAGACACACGCTAGTGTGTCGCGCCAAGTTAGGCACCAAACATCACAACAAACATCACACCAATTCAATTGTCGAGGTTGTAAACCAGTGCAGCGCGACGCCATAGCGTCAGTGTCTTATATCTTGAAGCATAGTTAGGCACATTTCGGGTACTTGGAGAAAAATAATAATGTGTTACTAAAGCTTGAATTGTGTTGAAATCGAGAGCAATGACCCACCTGACAAAAATTAACTCGTGTTGGAATGACAGCTAAGCTGCTTTCAATGCAAAACCTGACCCTCAATAACGTTGAAAATGTGTTACTACTAGTTACTACCTAGCTAACTAGCTAGCTAGTCCGCTCATCCCCATGTTAAATCCCATAGGGTGTTTATTCATCGATACCGAGATAACGGAAAGGCTTCCAGCTATTTAATTGGATGAATGGGTGCAGTACGACTGCGTACTTTTTTTTGGAGCCTGGGGGCGTAACGGGAAAGGCGTGGTAGGGCGCGAAAGTACGAAAACATTGTTATAACCATTCTTAGTATTGTCAGCATCGTCTCTCAATGGACGGCTAAAGTTCGGACAATAAGAACGTGTATACTGACGTGCGTGCCTAGATACACACTAGTGTATCACGATAAATCTAAACAACGTTGCAAAGAAATTTTATTCACGTCCAATTCATGAAAAATAAATCAACTGTAAAAACAAAACCAAAAACTGGTAAAGAGGCCACCACGTTGAGAGTGGTTCGGCCTTTCTAAGGAGTGATATCAACACACCAAAACTAACTAAATAAAACAAATTCAACAAAATTAAAACCAAACCAAAAAACTATAACCTCCTGAGACCCGTCTATGGCTTATGTGTCCCCTACAAGGGACAACACGGGATGGCCAAAAACTAAGTCCCAGGAGTAAAGCGAGGAAGCCCGAGTAAAGCGAGCAAGCCCAGCCCAGTGGTCAGCGTCCTCTTCTCCAAACCAAGTGAATGGTGGTTCGAATCCCACGGCGGATAGTTTTAAAAAAATAAAAAATATCATTCGGGTCTCAGGAGGATAAAGAGGTGACTAAGTTGAGAATGGTTCGGCCAATAGGCTAAAGGTAGTAGCAAATTGTTGAAAACCAATTTCTGTTGACGTGGCACTTTTTTACACATCTGCATGGTAGTGAAGTTGAGTCAATACACAATTTAAAAAAAAAGGAGTGATCATATCAAAAACCAAAACTGGTAAAAGGGGCCGCCAAGTTCCGAATGGTACGGCCCTTCAAAGGAGTGATATCAACACACCAAAACATTCGCCAACTTAATCGCACCGAATAATACTTTGGACGTTGAATGAAAATTTGAACATTGCTACCGAAATTGGCAATGTTCTAGTTTTCATTTAACCTTCGAACTATTAAGTGGTGCGATTAACTTGACGAATGTTTTGGTGTGTTGATATCACTCCTTTGAAGGGCGGAACCATTTACCAGTTTTGGTTTTTGATATGATTATAATTTTTTAGGCTAGTGTCTTACAATTTTGCTTCGGCGATCTATTGGAATAATTAATTTTTATTTTTACTGCATTTTTAGTCTTTTAGATTTTTGATCACATAGTAATTACTAGCAAACGATTAAAATTAGTACTGCGCACACGCAGATAAAACTTCAAGGTCATTGTAGGCGCGCAAAGCATTATGTACGTTCTGGAAGAACGTTCTGGAAGAACGTAAATAAAGTTCCCGAATATTCAACAGAAAATCTCATAGACGCCGCATTTTAAAACGGATTTTTACCAAGGGATTGACTAACGGTAAGGAAATAGACCATCGGGGCCGTACTTGATATGGTGGATCGAGAAAATTGGCTCTGGGAGGTATATCCCTTTAAACATCGTCGCAATTATTTTATTTAATATCCGATTTTGAATCTATTTTCTTGGTTGGTCATATTGTGTGCATGCGTCCACCTTTCCGATTTACGCTTTTGCCGTATAGTATCTCGTTGGGATGTTTACGACAAGGATGACCTTGAAATATCAACTCAAGGTTTTTCCTTTTTTCTCGCGCAACGTCCCCCACCACGCCCACCATTTCATTTCTATCATTATTATTCTCTCATTATACATTCACAGGATGTCGGCTCGTAACACTTTAGTTGAATCACCCTGTATAAGGGAAAGAGGGAAAACAAATCGAACAGTGAAAATTATACAATTGAAAAAACCTAGTACAATAACCACTTTCATGTACATACTTTTCTTGAAGGTGGCGTGACCCGGACTTGAATTGGTAACCCAATCCGTCCCTAACTCAGTGACGTCACGCCTTTATCGATGTGGCCAATCCTCCACTAGCGTAAAATGGCGGCCATTTATTTGTTTTCCATCTCCATTGCCTACGGCCGCAAGCATTCTCGGTCGAATGGAGCTCTTGTCACTGCTGAGACCTTGATAACGGATTCAGTGGCCATCTTCAAGGCAGTGGAGAACTGACCATGACGATAAAGGCGTATGTCAGAGATCTGGGAACGGGTTCGGTTGCCATTGTGTGTAAATTCTTGCAAGTAGGTAGCCGCACACTAGTTTTCATTGCAGTCTCGGGATGATACGATGGGATGTCCGTTTATTTATCTTCTTCAGGGCCGGATTATTCAGTGGGCAGAGTATACCTACATCTTTAAATTCGCAATTATTAAATAATGCAATCAAATAAACTGCGATGGCTCGCATTATTCTTCGTCGGACATC
>JAHWFP010256673.1:0-19341 GCA_023313725.1 Lithobius niger
ATAATTTTTTCTTCCCCTTGCAATAAATGCCTTTTTTGTCTACTTTTACCAAATTTTGCTTTTAAAACTTTGGGACTCCCCCGGGTATGTACTGCGGGGGGGGGGGCTTGGGAACACATTGTACATATCACCCCTTTCATTATATCGAGAATTTATTCTTGATTATATGTATAGTACTCTGTATCCATGCGGCGTGCTAGCGACGAGATGACGAGTTCCTGTGGTTGGAACCATCTTCAATGACATGCATTTCAGATGTTTTGTGAATGATTCCTTTATTGCGTCTTCAATGTACAATTATTATTATTATTGTTTTAGTTTTAATCTTCATCATCGGTGAGCACGGATACACACTTGGACTCGGCACGACTGGTAAAAGAAACGTGCCCACTTTGGACCACTTCAACGACGGCCATCTTTTCTTCACGAGTGAACGGGAACTTCAGTGGGCCATCCGGTTTGTATCTGGCGAAGACCCGGATCTCAAGTGTCTGTTTCGACTGGCATGCCAAGAACCGGCTACCGGAACCCTCTATCGGAATTCTGCGCAAACTATCGATGATGTATTGACATATTTTCAAAGGTAAGAAAAAGGACCAGTTTCTAGTCCGTCAATCTAGTATCATACGCTTCCTCACCCCCAACTAGACGAAGAACGATGATAATTAACCGCGACGACAAGGTAAGCTTAGCTAGAGCTGGGCCGTTACAAGAACTCGGAACCCACATTAGGGAGGGAAGGTGAAAAACTAGTATGGTAATGGAAGTAGTATTACACCTTTTCCCTCACTAGCACTCTACGTGCCCACCTTAATGTGGGGTAATGGAGTAAAAAGCACAGTAACAGATTATGTGAAGGCAACCAAGCAGTGCTACATAAAAATACAAACAACGGTTCGAAAATTATTAATTTTCGTCTTCAGGTTAGCAATAAAATTAAAGCATGGCAAAAGCCACTAAGTCATCCTACATTAAAAGCACAAAAAGTCATTTAAAACGGATAAAAACCACCAATTTATCCCCTCAAAAGAGGCAAAAATGGCAGCCGAAAAGCAACGACCCAACTGCTCCGTTGGATGCCACGTCGCAAAGCAA
Organism: Lithobius niger; assembly: GCA_023313725.1. NCBI lineage: Eukaryota > Metazoa > Arthropoda > Chilopoda > Lithobiomorpha > Lithobiidae > Lithobius > Lithobius niger. The sequence continues at coordinate 1,096 of JAHWFP010256673.1, forward strand.
GGTGTATGCAAATTGGGGGTCACGTGTTTCAAAGGTGTGATGCATTCGTTATGTTGGTTTTACAATATGCCTGGCAAAAGAGTCGAGTTTAAGTGTTTTAATTCCAGGAAAATATTCCTTTAGAAATTTATTATCTGGCACTAAGTGTTTATGTACAGGTGGTGTATGTGTATGGATGACAAGCGTTTGAAAGATTAATTCGTGCCCTAGAGTATTTTTCTCGAAACAAGATTTGGATCTTGTCCAAGTCGGGGGTGTGGCCTGTTGCGTATTTGTCTGGCGACTTGCCTGTTGAAAGGCGGTGTTGCACTAAAGAATTTGATTCGACTTTTAATACCATAAATCAAACTTCAAATTAAAAGTCGAATCAAATTCTTTCAAATTCTTGAGACTGTTGGGTTCCCATCGTGTTTGGAACTGATGTTCAAACTGTGTTCATGACAAAAGTACCTTAATTCGTCCAAGGTTCCTTCGTTTGTGAAGGGATGACTACCTACTAATTAAACTAAATTGTAAAAATTCGATAAAATTAGTATACGTGAACTTTACAAATCCATCGTTTCTTTGGCGATATCTAATTGCTTAAAATACGTACTTTCCCTGACACGGGAATACGGTATTTTGTACTTTCGAAACATAAAATAGGTTCTATTCTCTGAGAGTAATAACGTCGTACACATAATAATGTGAACACTGTTGCGGAAAATGAATGGAGACCTTCTTATTATAGAATGATGTTCCAGCCGAATGGACATGGCACCGATTTTAATTTATTTTTCATTATTTGCGTTATTAGTATAGGCGGTAGCCTTCACTGTAAGGTTTGACCTAAGTCTCTCACGTTAAAGTCGAAATTTCGATGGTAGTTCACTTGCCGTCTTTCAATGTATTACTCTCAAATGTGGTATACAAGTTTTGTTGGATTTTACCAACACCTGTACCAATATTTATATAAAACCGATTGTCACATCGAATTTCTGGACCTGAGCTTGAATCTTGATTTCCATTTTTGGATTGGGCTTGTTCTTTGGAGACGTTACACTCTACAAAGCCGTGTCAGTATGGCTCAGCGGTAGGACCCCGGCCTTTGGTTTCAAAGGTCCTGGGCTCGATTCCCCGCTCAGGCAGTCTGACATATAAGTCCAAAAGGCAACGTAAATAGGTTTGTATCTGCATTTAGTTGTCCTAAAAAGCTAATTCTTAGCTTATTTTTAGTGAGACACTTCTGCTGGTGTGCCCTTTTCTAATGGTCAAAAGTTACGGGGCGCTGAATGATCAGTTTACTAGGACCCCTTGGTAGTTGCGGCTACTAATACCTTTGATGATGATTTGCCTTCGAGCAGCTTCGAAACCAAAAGCGTTGGCAGAGGTATCAGTAGCCGCAACTTCCACTTGAGCCCCGCATAGGGCTGGAAGAAGCAATGTGCTACATCTAGTTACCTCTAATCTACGTGTAATGGTAGTCTGGTAATTCTTTCACGTTCAGTTTCTTGCGTTCTGCAGTCAGCAGATAATTTGCTAATATTAATCTATTAAAATCATGGCGGTAAAACCAGTATTGTACAGAGCAGCGGCAGCGTCAAGTGACGTCATCATGGCTACGAGATAGCATCTCGAGGGCGTCAAGTGACGTCATCATGGCTACGAGATAGCATCTGGAGGGCATAGCTACAAGGTGCACTAGATTAAAATGTAAGGGAAAACAACGGCACTTCTAGTCAAGACAGTGATTTGAGAGCGAATTTCTTATACTTAAAAAAAGGTTGTTTTCTCCAACAACAAAAATCGCGCGTTGTAGGCTTAAGAAATCCAGTCTAATAGCATTGGCTTCACTAAGACGCCCTTCTTTTTCTCCCCGAGTGCCCCTTGCAGCTAACCCAGTTACCGGCTCCACCATAGAGTTATATACAATAACACTACGTTATGTCGCTACCCTATTGCATACTCTTGATGGGTATCATCTGGAGCTTATAAATGCAGACACGTGGGAGCATCCATGTTGTAGCCGTCGCTTTGGATTTCACCACTTGTCACAAGGTCGTCTGGGAAAGAAGCTCCAGATTTAGCTTTCTGGCTTTAGGCCAGTTGATTTAACATCGCCAAATCGTATTTACGGACGCAATGCTAATTGCTAACCGGCATTAACTTCCAGGTATACGTGCGAGAACAGGCATGCGTGGTAGGTACTTGGAGGCAGGGTAGAAGAACATATAGAGCAGTGACATTTGCCGCCATATTGGCACCAGTACGGGTTTTGGAGGTCATAACTACAAGGTGCACTACATAAAAATGGAGGGAAAAACAACGGAAGACCGGATTTCTTAGGCTTAAAATAACGTTGTTTTCTCCAACAACAAAAATCGCGCGTTTTAGGTCTAAGAAATCACTCTTCACAGCATCGGCTTCAGTATGACGCCCTTCTGTTTCTCTCTGCAGTCTGCAGTGCCCCTTGCAGCTAACCCATTAAGGCTCCAGCACAGAGTTATATGCAATAATACTACGTCGTGTCACTGCTCCATAGGTAATGCCAGTCTTTCTCTGACAACGGTAAAAATTTGGATGAAACTAGCACCTGTGTTCTACGATTTACCGCCAGAGGGTGCTGTCGTTAAGTAATAGGAAGCGCAAAGCATCATGGGGAGCGAAACTTAGCGTCACTAAAACAAATTGATCACGATAAGAAAAAAATTATTCGCTTAAAACGTGTCATAATATCGGATTAGGACGTTAAAATAATTTAAACTTGATACTTCGGATCAAGTTTTCCTTTTTTTTTTAATCCAACATTCAATTTTAAGACGGGTTGTAGTTACGAGTGGCGTTAAGTGTAACGCATGGTTTTGTGTTCCGAGAAGCGTGCCGAGCGGTCGCTTAAACTAAAGCTTCTTCCGTGGTTCACGCTTCTTGTAACGAACTGAATACGGTTTGAGTCAAACACAGAATAAGTTCTTCAAATTCGGATGTTGCCCACGCACGAGTATTTCGTCAATTGCAGAAGGTATCGTCGCTATTGGCATGGTTACCATGGCAACGATGACGCTATTTCAAGTTTCGCCTCCTACTAAAACCTGACACGTGCTGCCGTCTGGTAGAGCCACTTACAGTAAAGGTCATAGTATCATCTTTGCCTCCCACAATGCTCCGCAAAAAGGCGACACAAATAGCGACGCGGCAAGTTTGCAAAGTGGCGTCATCGGCTGACAGAATTTGGAACCCTTGTCGGTTAGCTTGAAATGTCGCCTCTTGGTGTAAAGATGGCAGCACCTAGCAAACTTGCGCTTCCTTCTATGTCAATGGCTGATTTTAGTCGCCGAATTTGTCTTGTTTTGATACGGCCTTTACTGTAGGAGAATCTGCTTCTGGTGCCGTTGATGAAAGCAAGGTCGAGTGGACCGATACAGGAAGGTTGGTCCGGCCCCAGCTCATTAAGTCGTTTTCCCGCTAATATTTCGTGTAACGTCAGTGGCACCGTTGTGGTTCGGCTTGTGCGCATGTGCATACGCTGTAGAGCTGCATTGTGACGTCAATACCAGCAAAATCAACAGCCAATGGAAAAACAATATGCAAAAAGCTAGGAAGAGACCCCCCCCCCCCCCGGATGAAAACCTGACTGGTGTTATTTTATTCCATGTTTACAGAAAAGTGCAAGTACAAGTGATATTTTTCGCGAAAAAAATAAATAAAGGTAGCTTTAGCCACTAGTTCGACAATGGGCCGCATGGGGTTGGGACCGAGTGCGAATGGTGGAACATGCGGCGAAATTGTGCTGCAGATGTCTCTTTTATGGCACTCCCATGGTAGCTTATATCAACAATAAAGAAAAAAAATAAACTCGTATCGATTGAATTATATTTTTGAGGCAAATGTGTTCTTAACTGTGCCAACCTTGCAACTCTATTTAACCATTCATAAATTCAGTGAAGTTTCGGCATGCACAAAACCATTTTTAAACGATATTTTCAGAAAAGGCTACATCATTAAAAAACACATCAACGAAATCAAGAAGCCCAAAAAGATGAAAACACAGCAAGACTTCGTTTTAAATTTTTTATGACTGCTGAAACTCTTGCTTGAAAATAGATTTGTACCTAACTGCAAACTGTGAATGCTTGATGACATATTTGGTTTTTAGAACAATTAGCAAAAAAATCTGTGCTTCTGTCACACTCTCGTATAGAGCTTGACACGACGTAGTATTATTGTATATAACTCTGTGCTGGAGCCTTCATGGGTTAGCTGCAAGGGGCACTGCACAGAGAAACAGAAGTGCGTCATACTGAAGCCGATGCTGTGAAGAGTGATTTCTTAGACCTAAATCGCGCAATTTGTGTTGTTGGAGAAAACAACGTTATTTTAAGCCTAAGAAATCCGCTCTTCCGTTGTTTTTCCCTCCACTTTTATGTAGTGCACCTTGTAGTTATGCCCTCCAAAACCTATACTGGTGCCAATATGGTGACAATCTGGTGCCAATATGGCGGCAAATGTCACTGCTCTATAAGTTTTTCCTGGTTAACGATGCATGCCTCCAGGGTGGCTTTCCTGTATGTCTCAGTTTTGCAACAATAGTTCAAACGTGTATAAATGTTGCAAAGGCATTCATTTTCGTATTTTTCCCCTCGTGGGAACGGTTTAGCTACATTTATTCTAACCTCTGCAAATGTTGGGAAAGCTATTTCGCCCAGGATGCTCGAAAATAGTAAGAGGCTATGTCTTTTTATTGCAAGTTCTTCCCGTCCTAAAACCAGCTTGACGACACGATATTAATCATTAGGAAGTCGTTAAGGGATAATTTCAAAATAGCATTAAGGTGTTAATGTCCCAGCCGTTCACCTCCTGCCGTTAAATGAATGAAAAACTAATTAAACGAGGAGCGACAAGGATTATAAACACGAAAACGGTAGCCATAACAAAACAAAACAAAACAAACAAAAAAACCAGGCTGGCTCACATTAGCCTACTAAAAATAACTAACCATTTATAAAATTAATTTAACAGCACTCCTCACGATTAAGGCAAGTGTCCGAAAATGGCGTCGAACGGCGCTCATCACAGTTTTACGACGCGTCTAGAAGAGGACAACCGCTTTTCTTATTCGCCTGTTTGTTTTATTTTTATTTCTGCCTCGACCTGTACATGTCCACCGGCAATCTGGCATCAAACCAATGGTAAGAACAAGTTGTCTTAAAGGGTCCTAAAAAGTCTGAATGTATGCAGTCTTGTCTTTTTCACCTAGGTCATTGCAACAGCTTCCAGTCATCTTTGTTTAACTTCTTTGTTTAGTTGTTGATTAGTGATAATTGATGTATGACCAATATAAACGTGACTTTCAGTGGAGCGATGCCTAAAGCTGAATAATTTCCGTGCGTCCTTGCTTCCGTTGTTTGTAAACTCAGAAATGTAAACAGTATGAATTATGCAACTTTACTATAATCTGCTCGACGTGGCCGCCTTATAGAACAAAATAAAATATTACAATATTATTAATAACAGGAGGTAATAAATGCACGTGGGAGTGTCCACGCTGTAACTATTTCTTTTATAGAGAAAGTAGAACTGTAACTAGTTAACAAGAATAAAAGCCCTGCAAAGTGCACGTATAAAAGACAAACGACGTTTCGGGGATATGTAGCATCCCGTTTTCAAGTGGATTAAAAACCTGCAATCTAGCATCGTAAGTACAGGAGGCATTATAAAATACAAAGGCAATGTAACATTAAACTTCAAAATAAAAAAAAAAAAAGAATATTGAACCAGATTTACTTACAGTACAGCAAATAATGGGAGACCACAACTTGTCCTGCAAACGCAGGAACGAAGTGAAGCCCACAACGAAATTTCTTTCCCGGTACTCACTGCTGATACTGAGTTTAGTATATAATGAAGAAATTTAACTGTGAGCTTCACTTTGTTCCTGCGTTTGCAGGACGAGGTGAAGTCTCCATTGATTTGCTGTTTTGTCAGTAAATCTCTGTTCAATATTATTATTTTTTAAATTTAAAATTTTAATGTTAAATTGCCTTTTAGGATGCTTTGCTTTAACATTATGTTTATTGTGTATCCTGTAAGTGTATCCTGCGATGATTCACTGCTGAGTTTTAATGCACTTGAAAACGGGGTGCTATATATCCCCGAAACGTCGTATATTTTTCATACGTGCACCTTGCAGGCTTTTTATTCTTCGGAAGGTCCTCTGGGAGAAATTCGTTTCCTGGCAACGCTAAAAGGCATCAACTTTCCGGCGCGCATGGACTGGCGTTGAGTCAGGAGGCGAAACACGCGATTCTAGTTCTACCACAGTTGGCCTTGGCTTGAAGAGGCCATCTTCTTCCGCCCTTCACAGGCGATCACCGTTGCGTCACGCAAAGCTGTAGCATGCCAGCACTAATCGTAGCACGAGATATATTTTATACACGTATGTTTGTGAGGTTATAAACTATACAGCGCATTTGTAACGTGCGTTATCCCAGAAAATAGTTACAACCAGTCGTTCCACAATTGGCCAGATGGGGTCGCGACTCAGAACGAGAGATAGAACGTGTAATACAGCTAGGTTTCGAACTTTGGTTTAACACTTTTGTACTTCAATTTAACGTTATTAACACTCCTGGTTTTAGATTTAACACACTTGCATTTGACTTTAACACCTATGCACGTTAAATTAAAGCATTGAAATTAACTTTAATGTTTTGCGCAATACTGTGCAAGTGCAAGCTTGGGTGAAAGTGTCTTAAACCTAAAGCCAAGAGTGTTAATTTGAAATCCACTAACGTTAAATTGAAGTAAAAAAGTGTTAAATCCCAGTACAAAAGTGTCAAATTGATGTGCAAAAGCGTTAAACCAAAACCTGCGCGTAATTTGGTTTAGTCGGTAAATAGGATACATTGCATAGTTCGAAAAGTTTGTTTCAGTGCTTTAATTTCAAGTGCATAAGTATTAAGTTCAAGTGCAAGTGTGTTCGGCCAAAAATTCAAGTATTCGGTATTCGGTATTCAAGTATTCGATACTGATCTTTTCTGAATAGTGATATTCGGTATTCGGCTCAATAGTGCTAAGATTTGTTGGTATTTGGTCGAATATGTTTAGTATATATTTAAGCTATTGTGTTAATGTAAGAACGTTTAGCTAAGCATTTACTTTTTGGTTTGTGAGAAATTGTCTTCTGACATTTCTAAAAGAAGAAAAATGATCAAATATGTTTAAATTACAGGTATTCGGTTAGGTATTCGGAGTGTTAATTTGAAAACCACTAAAGTTAAAATGAGTAAAAAAGTGTTAAATCCAAGTACAAAAGTATCAAACTGACTTGCAAAAGCGTTAACTAAAGTTTAAAACATGTATTACCATGGACACTCCATCGAACTCTACGGCTCCTTTATACCGCTCCTGATGTATCCTTTATATCCTGATAGCCATAACAAATTTATTTAACTAGGAGTGAGTGACTTCTCATCACCTCTCAACTATAGAGGCAAGAGTGACTAAGAGAAACGAATAAAAGTTTATTTCAAATCAAAGGTATATGGAACAAACAGCAGCATTAAAGGAGAGTGTTCCCCATAAAAATCAAAATAATCTACCACGACTCCCCGTAATGTACAATATTGGACAATGAAATTTAGACAGTTTAGAAGGGGCAACAACAAGTTTACATCGATTAATTGTGCCTGGTTGTGGGAAATCCTTAAACATTAGAAGTTGTTAAATTCAATAAACGAATAATAGTAACCGCAAAATAAATACAATACTGTGTCTGCTATTGCAACTGAAAAAATAAAATTTGTTAAACACAGAATGAAGTCAGTCAATCACATAAACTGCAAATCTTTATTTATGGAATCTGGATAGGCCAAGAAAATGTGGTGGCTTGTTCAGTCCCAGGAAAAAGTATTATTATGCGTGACAAAACCTATCTGTAAAGTATTCAATTGACTTTAAAAGTATTACTCCATTTAGTTATAAATATAAATAAAGCAACAGTTTTAAAATTGATTTTATTTTAAAGTCGATTTCAAAGTCAATTTTGCAGTTTTATTTTAAAGAAATGCATTCATGAAACGTCGAATTTAGGAATATAAAAACGTGGAAAGACAAGCCTACGGGAAAAAAAACCCTGGAAAAACAGACAACGGGAAAAAAAACAAAGAGAAAGATTTCCGCGGAACGAAAGCCCAGGGAAAAAGGAACGGACAGTAAACAGCCAACGGAAACAATATGCCGTGAAATAAAAAAAAAACAACGTTGGAGATAACTGTAGGAAAATAGCCGAAGGAAAACAATCCGAGGGGAAAAAATAGGGATGCACCGAATACAAAATTTGCCGAATACTGAATACCGAATATGTAACCAATTACTAAAATTGCCGAATACCGAATATACAACCGAATAGTTAAACTGCCGAATATCGAATACCGAATATTCGGCCGAAAACCGAATTATTCTGTTCTGTGCCAAATAATGGCCAAATGCCGAATTATTCGGCCGAATACTTAACCGAATACCTGTAATTTAAACGTATTTGATCATTTTTCTTCTTTTAGAAATGTCAGAAGACAATTTCTCACAAATCAAAAAAATAAATGCTTAGCTAAACGTTCTTACATTAACGGGCAATTACATCCATTTTGACATGCATGTTTGACTTTTGGATCACTTACACAATAACTAAACACAAAAATTGCGGTAAGAATACGTTACTTACGTCCGATATAACAATTTAATTACTGCGTCACCAAAACACGACACGGAGATCGCCATTGTTTTGCTGAAACGCTCAGAAATTAATGCCGACAGATGTCACTTTTCGATTTCGACTCGCAGCCGATTGAGATAGCTTTAACTTTAACTTTTATTAACCGTCTAATCGCCCAAGGCTGGGCATTACGAGACAGGAGGCATTAGAGAATACAAAAGAAATAAAATAATAATCCAGGATAAACCGAACAATACAAATATTTCCGACTTACAAATATATCATTGATATTTTTAGTATACAACAATGCTATATTACAAAACACTAAATAACAATTTAGACTATTTTTAAAGTCATAGTATGAGTGTTATGTATACATGTATATAAAAAAAATGCAAATAAATTACTGTAGCTATGTATACTAGGAAAGTGAGATTTAAAACATCATTAGGCCAGGCTGATTTTCATTTAACAATATATACAAGAATAAGATTAACTAGAGTAATAAAAAACAGTAAGGTGTGGTGCCATAAGACTAATGTGTTTATCAAAACTGTTTTTAAAGATATTAATGGATGGGGCCATTACAATCAACTCTGGTAGGCCATTCCAAATGCAGAGTAAACGTGAGAAAAAAGTATGCCGTACCCATTCATGTTTATGATATTGAAATTCAAGCTTGAGTTGATGACCACGTGTAGCCTTATATGTTTGTAGGTGGAGTTTATTTTTGAGAGGAGGTCCACCATAATTTAATTGCAAAATTTTGTACAGAGTAATAATACTTCCTCGAAAAAAGCGCCACCGTAATGATATCACATTTAGTAGTTGTAGGCGCTGTTCACAAGTAAAACTAGAAAGGTTAAGAACACGTTTAGTAAAACGTCGTTGTACTGTTGTTCGAGGGCAATAAGGTCTTTTTTTCAAATAAGGTTGCCAAAAATCAACTGCGTATTCAATAATAGGTCGGACTAAAGATAAAATAAAGTTTGAAATAAACATCCGGTTGGCGTGACGCAAGAGTACGACTAATTAAAGTAGAGGTAGAATTTGCTTTGGTTATAACTTTGGTAATATGAGCAGAAAATGTAAGATCGCTTTCTATTAAAATACCAAGATCAGTAACCTGGTTTGCTGACTGTAGTTCAGCAGTACCCCAATAGTAAATGGAATTTGGGTTGTTGTAGAAAGTTCCCATTTAATACTCCATGAATACAATTTGACGATATCAGTTTGAAAAAGGGTTGAAAATTCAGGTGATTGTAAGCCAGCACCCAACTTGGAATCATCCGCAAATTTAACCATAGGTGCTGTTGTATCACTTCCAATATATATAAAAAAAAGTAAAGGGCCAAGTGCCGAACCTTGAACAGTTCCACTAGTAACAGGAGTAGTTTTAGAGTGACAACCCCCGATAACGAGAGCTTGCGTTCTTTTTTACAACCAATTTGTAATCCAGTCCAAAATAGGCCCCTGGATTCCAAAGGTTTTTAATTTTTGAGTTAATAGATCGTGCGGGAAAGATGTCAACTGGTATATTTTCATCGAGAAGAGGGTAGAAATTAGCATAAAAACATAAAAAAGTTAGTTACTGTGGAGTGACCTGGCCTAAATCAATTCGAAAATGTGGTTATACAAGACAGATTCGAAAAGTTTACCTAATTGTGATGTAATACTAATAGGTCGATAAATTAAATGGATCATGTCGAGGGCCTTTTTTGTAGATTGGTATTACATGTGCGTTACGCCATTCGAAGGGGACAAACCCTTCTGCAAGAAATTTATTAAATAATCTAATAAGAGTTGGTTATTAGTTTATTTTGGTATTTGATTAAGAAATCTGAAGAGATTGTGTCTGGTCCTGTGGTTTTACCTGGCGTAAATTTGGCAAAAGCCCTTGCCAAATTTTCCCCGGTGAACAGTAATGGAGGTATACAAATAGGTGGCGTAGTTATGAGAGGCAAAATTCGATAACCAACAGGGGCGGGTGCGAAGTTTTCCTTAAAGGTTTCGCTTAACAACTCGGCCATTTGATGTGGGTCACAAATTTTCTGGTTTGCAGCATTTTCGAGAGGCCCACCTGAAATCAGTGATAACAGTGATATCAGTGATATTTCTAACATATTGGTAGAATTCATTGGAGTTAGATTTTGAAGATACGGCAAGTTTTTTTTCAAACTGTTCTTTTTCACGTCGCATGTTTGTTTTTTTGCCACGATTTCACACTCAGCATAATATTGGTGTTTTTTGGTAGAACGATATTTAGCCCAAAAACGTTTACGTTTTTTTAAGAGTTTGATAGTGGCTCGTGATAACCATATAGGCTGAGAGCGTGTCGTGCTGGAGTAAACATAACTACAATCATTTAAAAAGGAATTAATTTTATTATTAAAAGAGCACCACATATCAATAGCTGATTTGTTGTCGTCCATAAAAATTGAAAAGCAGCGATCGGAGAAATTATGACGCACAACTGATTTAAGTATTCGAGCGTGGTTATTAACAGAATATCATGATCACTTTTTTGTAAGTTTCCCCAGATGGTCAATTTGTTGCACGATCTCAAAGTGCAAAACAAATAATAGGTCAAGCTTAGAATTTCCCCTGGTGGGATATTGGATCATCTGAGTCAAATTTAAGTCAAGGATAGTTTCTAAAAATGGAACTCCATCGGTGTCGGCCGTCATTTGATCCCAATCGGTATTTGGGTTATTGAAATCGCCAATTACAACTAGATTTTGTAGGGGAAATTTTTGCAAAACTGTTAGTAATTTGGCGTTATTTTCAGTAGGAGAGTTTGGTGATCTATAAATAACACAGAAGGTTTTAAGTTAATTTGTTTAGTATAATCTGGATACAAGAAGCGCTATCGTATGAAGAGTCAGTTTTAACTTGGGATGAAGTGAATACATTTTTCGTAAAAATCGCCGTGCCTCCAATGTAGTGGCCAATTTTATCGGCGCGCGCAGCCACTCATGTTACCGGGGTATGACGGCGGTGTCGTTTGCGACGAAAACCAGGTTTCGGTTACGGCAAAAATATCAGGCTGATGTATCGCGAGAATGGCGGCAGTTTCGGCATACTTGTTTCCCAGAGAATCTGCATTTGTGTACATTATTTTGACCTTACACTCTGGCGTGTTAGAGGTTTTGACTTCGTTTGGTTTTGGGCGGGTAAAAAATCTAGCTTGGGGTGGCTTTACTTTGAGGAACGATCGTTGGAATCGTCGATTGACTCGGAAGCAAAGAGGGGAAGTTGGGCTGGTCAACGGAAGTCAGGGATGCGGGGTTTTGGTTAGTGGCAAGGGATTTGTTTGATTTCAACGGAACAATTTTGTTATTTCTAATACCTATACTTTCCCCTCTCTAAGGCGCAAAGCCACCTCCGCGCGCAGTTCTTTATCCTCATTTAACTGCATTTTTGTCATATCATTGCGCATGAAAACCTTAGAATACTGATCGAATTGCCGTAATTGTTGGCCAGATCGGAATATAACCATTTTAAGTTCCATGTTGGGGAGACAAGCCTTAAGAAGTCGATCTTTTCCCATTTCAAATTTCCCTAACCGACGGCACGAAATAGGTGAAACTGGATCATCAATTCCCTAAACATTTAAAATTTTCGTATACATTCGCTGCGGCCTGGTCGGGGCTGGATCGTCCTTAACCCCAAAGAAAATAATATTATTAAACCTTCTACTTCGGTCAGCAACCTCCTGTCAAAAGTCAAAAGGCAAAAGGCGAAAGGCAAAAGGCGTTCAACGCTCGAAGTGCCTGAGGAAGATGGGAGATCTTTCTAAAAGATAAAAAACCACCGAAAATTCGCACCTTGATTTGTGACGATCAAGGGACAATTTTGGTAAATAGCGTACCATGTTCATTTAATTTCTGTGTTACCAAGTAACACAATGAGCCTTTCGGCCTTTCGTGTTTTTGGACCCTCACACGAGGCAGTAATACGAGGCAGTAAAACACACCTTCCAACTGGAAGAAAAAGTCATTTTTGTACCTCAAAAATAGCACTTTCAGCAGTCAAAATTTCCAAAAACGGCTCAGCTCCCCCCCCCCCCCCCATGCTATGAGTGTTTACAAGGTTTTCAAACTATTAGTACCATTACTGCAAGTAATAATGAACTAAAAAACTAAAGAACTTTGTAGAAAAGTCTTGGCACCTGATTTCTTGGCTTCTTCTGTGTTTCAGGTACTTCAGCAAACTATCATACTTATTGTATGAATCTCGACTAAAGATGGGTGTAAGGAACATTTTTTTTGAGGGGGGGGGGGTCACGCTATTTTTGGACCTTACAGTGGGGGGGAATCTTACCCTCCCCCGCATGGCCATAAATAATAACCGGTCCCTAAGATCCCCTGAATCAATGGAACAAAATTAAATTGGAGCATGTTGATTTCAAAGATTTTCTCCAATAATACCTCAAGTTGTTTTGGACAAAACTGACAAAAGGTAAAAGGGGTGAGGCAAAAGGTTTCGCCATTTCGTGCGTCTTTCGACGCTCCATTTTTTTAAAACCTGTTTTTTTTTTAATGTGAAATTTTTTTTTTACAATAATACCTCTAGGCCAAGTTGTTTGCGATAAAACTGAGAAAAAGATTTCATTATTTTTCACCTTTTGATAGTCCATTTTTTTTAATGTGCACACATGGTGATCGTCATTCATTATAGCCTAAGAGTCCAAATGTACAATTTAGCCAACCACCAATCGTCAATGGCCAGCTTGCCTGTGTATATAATTTTAAACTGAACTCGGTTTAATTTAATTTGGAAAAAAAATATCTAAAAAAAACATGATAGATCACAATAAAATTTTTACGAAACCTACCATCGTAAAGAATGAATAAAAAATTGCCAAAACTTGCTTTACAATTTGTTGCTTCTGTGTTCACTGGAGGCCAGAAACAGGCGCTAAAATAGCGTAAAATGCTTCGGCTTCCAGGGCTCCGCCCCGGACCCCACTGGGGGGAGCTTACAGCGCTCCCCCAGACCCCCTAGCTGAATTTGCCGGAGCCCCTAAAAAGTACTTTGCTGGAAGCATTACTGTCATTTTTTAAACCAGTTGGCAAAATCATAAGATGAGTTGGCAAAATGAGAGCCTTTCCCCCCCCCCCCCCACAACCAAGTACCCTTCGCTATGGCCCTGCACCCATCCTCCTCACGACCTTGACCCACCCTCCTCCAGACCTTGACCCACCAGATTAACGACGTTGAACCATCCTCCCCCAGATTGACGAAAACTGAAAAGTAGCAAAAGGTGTAAAATAGGTAGCAAAAAGCACTTTCCCACCCTCCTCCAGATTGACGACCTTGACCATGACCCGGTTTGACCTTGACCCAGTTTGACCTTGACCCAGTTTGACCTTGACCCGGCTTGACCTTGGCCCGGCTTGACCTTGACCCGGTTTGACCTTGGGGGGGGGGGGTGGTTGTCTGTTTGTCCGTGCCATATCGCAAATTCCCTCTACTAATAACCACTACATAAACTGTGTAACAAATGACATGTTGAAGACTGATTGTATCAGTTTTTCCGTAATTGTTACAATATCATTACAAACTAACATAAGAAAAATAAAAGTAACATTTCGACAATAGTGTCACAAGGTGGCGCCATGCTAAAGGCAGACAGATTTTATGCAACAGATCTGCAGCGATCAATTATACAGTTTAGGGCCCCCGAACACTGGGCGGCCTGGTCGTGCGGCCAGCCGTCGTCGAGGCCAAAAAACACGGCGACGTACCGCGCGGCCACATCCGTTTTTCATTGATAATTCTCGATTACGTAGTGGAAAATTAACTAGGAGCAAGTATGGTAGCACTGTACTCTCCTGCACACCGCCCGGGATCCCAATGGCCGCTGCAACTGACTGGCCGTGGTGGCCAAGTGTGCAGTGCTACCTATATATACCGTAAGTATTGTCATTGGCCGCAGCGACCTGGTCACGCGGCGTGGTCGCTAACGGTGGAGAGATATGGTAAGGGGTAAATTAACCCCGGGGAAAGCAAAACCCTCGGTGGTCGAACCCTGGTGGTTTTAGGGAAATCCCCAGGGATTTTGAAAAGTTAAAAGTGGTGAGATACGCTCTTGTGCAAGTCGAGGGGAAGGAACCCCTGGGGCTTCGGTTAAAACACCCTCGGATGCATAACTCACTACATCATTTTCCCCTGGGATACTAGTGGGTGGAATATTTTCTCTAGAGGTTTTTACTCTATACTTCCTCGGGGGTTCAGCACAAAATCCCCGGGGTTCGACCACCTCGACTTTTCCCTCCCCTTCTGTTTTCCCCCTGATCATATCTCACCTTTTTGCAACCCCAGGGTTTTTTCACCCAGGGAAAACGAAAACCCCGGACCATATCTCTCCACTGTTAGTGCACGGGAACCCTTAGTGAAACCTCGAGGCCTATAAACTATCAGTAAAAAAATTGCAGACACTGACCTGAAAGAGTTTGATTAGCATCCAGTGAAGTGGGATTCATTAATTGACGGAGCGATGTGAAACCTGAAACCAAAGCCTCCTAAAATAAAAGCTGTAACAGAACACGCCAAGAAGGGTGACGAAAATCAAAAGTGGTGGAGGTTTGACAGGTGCTTACAGCTCAGTTGACACCAAGCAGCGAATTTATACAATTACAGTAAGGGCTCCTCGAAGGCCCCCTGTGCACATGGCACCCAAGCCTCGCGGCTAGGTCGCTGCGGCCAATGACAATGCTTACTGTATATGTAGCAACGCGCACTTGGCTGTGGCGGCCAGACAGTCGTGCTGGCCACTGGGAATCCGAGCGGCGTGAAGGCGACCATACTTGCTCCGTGTTCATTTTCGATCGAAATATATCAATGAAAAACGGACGTGGTCACGCGGAACGTCGCCGTGTTTTTTGGCCGCTACGACCACTGGCCACGCGACCTAGCCGCCCTGTGCGCGGGAGCCCTAAATCGCCTATTAAAAATCCATGGGCTGTTAAAATTAAGTCAATGAAAAAAAGCGGGTAGGCTGTAACAAAGTTGCAGTTCATTTTTCGAATCTTACATCTGTCCTGGGAAGGTGTTTAGGACTAAACCACGCGCCACTGTTGTTTGCCATGACGCGCGTATCACGTGACTGGGCTGGTCCACTCAGATGGCCAAGGATCCGTTCTTCTCCTTCGTCAATGGCTGACTCATGGTGACATCACGGCAAACAGCCGTTGAACGTGGTATAACTCCATCGTGAAAAATTCCACTTGTGTCCGATCGTTCACGTAATCTATACCTCATCTGGGTTCGGTCTAACATTTATCTCCCTCCTTTGTTCAGGAATTCGCATCATTAAAACCTGCCAGGTGGGTGCGTTTTGTACCTATACTCCTCTTGAACCAAGGCACCTACAAAGATGGGGGGGGGGGGGGGGTAGGACCCAATGAAAGATAATTAAATTGCGCTTGTGTTAGGCCTATTTTCGTCGCTGTAACTTAATTTTATGGCCGTCAAATACGCGAAAAAACACTATAAAAGTAACGTTTAAAGGAACATGCATCCATGTTGGCTTTCCTGTATGATTCAGTTTTGCGACATTATTTCAAACGTATGTAAATGTTGCCAACACAGTCATTTTCTTGTTTTTTTTGCTTTCGTGCGAGATGATTTTGCGACATTAATTCTACTGCGTAAATGTTGCAAACGCTATTCTCAAAGGGTCGCACGATACACCGGAAGGATTTATGTCCCTTTAAGTTTATTCTTATGACGTCATAGTTTGTTCATGGCTATGACCAAACCGTCTTGACGCTATTGGTTAAGTACTGAGATGATCCGGAAAAGGATGCGCGCAAATTGGTTTTGTATCAACTGACTTGATGCATTGAAAAAAAAAAACCATAGACCTGGTTTTAAAAGATTGTCAAACTTTCGTGTTGCTGAAGCACGGAGGTGCGTGGATTGAGCGAGCAAAGCGAACGATTTCCACGTAAACTATAAACCTTTTCAATGTATGCCTTGCTTTGCTCTCTCAATCGTCCATCTCTCACCTTTGCAAGGGATTACTTCTGGAGGAGTAGTAGTACAAACGTGCAAACAAACAAATCGTATGTTTTGAATGATGTAGGTGAAATGCAGACACGCTGAGGAATTTGATGAACGAACTGTGAGCAATAATTGCAATTCGTTTGCGTCGAAATAATCAGTACATCGATTTTGTGATGCTCTTGGAATTAAAGAAATTACATGAAGCATGGATCGACGCCACTGGAGTGAGCGAAGCGAGTTTATTAGTTTATTTAGTTTGCTTTTGGTGCAGAAAGACCACGATTTTCTTGAAGGAATGAAGCTTCTAGTCAATTTCTATACTGCAGCAGAAAAATCACGATCTAAAATGCTTTAAGGTCATAAATCGTGAAATACCTTAGTTGAACACCCCCCCCCCCCCCGTGGAGATTTTAAGGGGTGGGCGGTAGCTTTGCCCGGGCTGAGAGGCTACCACACTCATGCTCCTTCAGCGGCTATGGGAACTATTCTGGCCAATTCTGAACAAGCTTTCGGTCCCCAACGATGATCGGAGGTTTTCCGGTTCAAATCCCCGGGTTGGCTCCTCCCTTTACCAGATATTTCTCTCAAAAAGTCTGGTAGTGCTCAAAATTAAGCCGGTTCAGCCAAATAGGCATTAAATTGCTTCGGCTGGCTTAAGGCTCAGAGAAATAAAAAAAAATTCTAAAGTAGGCGATTTACCGTAGCTAAGGATACATTCTGAAATCCCTACTTCCAGATCCAGATGCCGACGTATTTGGCAAAATCCGTCAACGGTTGAAGTTTGCAAAATCTGTCCGGCCGCCCCACTTTGTGTCGCCCTTTTGCTGAGTATTGTAGAAGATAAAACTGATTTAATCAAAAACCTTGGACACGCAAAAAGACCCGCAGCTTTGATTCTAGCCACAAAAGGTTGTGAGATATACAAATGTATTACATGTAAAGCTGATAAGTTATTTGTTTACATCTATTATGGCATAAACACGAATCTTACACCAGATGCCGTTATCTTTTGCAATTTTATTTATTTATTTGTTTATTTTTTTTTGGGGGGGGGGAAGGGGGCTGTTCCTACGCTGGCCATTTAGCACAATGCTTTCAAATTTGATTTCTTACGAAACTTATTTAGGTTTTTCATGTATTTTCGAGTGGTTCTGCACAAGTTTTTATCACACATCCTATAGCGTCTTCCCATCTTCTGGCTGTTCAAGAAAATATTGAGTTATAAATATATTTTCATAAGGACCTCATAATCAATACTTACAGTAAAGAAAAACCATAAAACGACCAAAAGGGGTGATATCATACAAAAACCCCATAAGGGTAAAGGGACCCATCAAGTTTTTGCCATAGAAAGTAGTGATATCAGAGCCGAAATGGCTGCCACCAAGTTTTCCGTCCCAACCCTGATCACTCAATCTTAACTGACACCTCGGTGTTGTCAGTTAAGCTTGAGTGATCATGGTTCGGACCACACACTAACTTGGTGGCAGCCATTTTGGCTCTGATATCACTACTTTCTATGGCAAAAACTTGATGGGTCCCTT
>JAHWFP010256680.1:0-10685 GCA_023313725.1 Lithobius niger
TAATTCGTAAAGCACAACACCACATAAACAGATGCAATTTTCTGAATTGTACGTTAGATTATTTAAATTAAAAATCATCAATTTTTATCCGTGTACGTTTATCAAGTAAAGTCAAACTTCGATCACATAACCCTTTTTTTTATGGCACACTTGACGTATTTGTTTCTAATTATTTCTGTGTTTAGGCGTCAAAATATTTGAAAGTTGGGAGCTAATTTCTTCCGCCGTGTATCGAACCTGACGTAATAATACATGAAACAACCGTTGGTTCCCCTTTACTAACAGAGCGTCAAGTGACGTCATATTGGCTACAAGAGAGATACCTGCAAGGGGCACTAGATTGAAATGGTGGGTTAAACAACGGCACTTCTAGTCAAGCCAGTGCTTTGAGAGTGGATTTCGTAGGCTTAAAAAAACCGTTGTTTTCTCCAATCCCTTATGCTGCTTAGGTTGTAATTGGAAAATGAAGATTCCACTTGCTTAAAAATGTCAGCAACTGCCAACAAATCGATAAAAATCGCGCGTTTTAGGCCTAAGAAATGCGGTCTAATATAGCATTGGCTTCAGTAAGACGCTCTTCTTTTCCCCCACCAGTGCACCTTGTAGCTAACCCAGTAACTGGCTCCACCATAGAGTTATATACAATAATACTAGGTCGTGTCACTGCCCTATATATGCAAACATGGAACGACCAAAATTTTCGTTCTTCTTTGAATATATGCAGTGTCTGTCTTTGAGTGGTTGCAATGGTTGAGTAAGTACTTTTATTCAGCAATATCTGAAGTCCCACAGGAAAACTTATTCTGGCTCCGTTGCTGTTCTGACTTTGATTTAAACCTTACCATAAACATAAAACGAGTTCGGTTTTGTTTTCTAATATTTTCTATGCTCAAGAGATTTCGTTATACTGAGGACTGGGATATACCCTTGTGGAATTGGGGAATAAGTTTAGGATGTGCTAAACACATATTTATCTGATTTTTATTTTTCAATTCTAAATTTTACAAAGGTTGACGTGTTGCTTTCGTGTTTCATCTTGGGTGACCATATGTGAACTTCTCTATTCAGTGTGTTACGCCAAGAGTATACAAAGCTTGCATCGTATATCCTAAACGGCGTGTTTATGCAGTCTGGCCGATAGAATTTAGTTGTGATGTCGTTGCCGTGACCAACACAACCTGGACATCGTTTGGCTAAATGCTTGTCGTCATATAATCCGTGGCAACAAGATAAAGCATTCCCCCTGTAGCAGCAATTTTCACAGTCGCTTCGCTGCGAGCCGGCGGGGCCAAAAACGACGCCATCTTGAAATTTGAGATGATTTCTAGCTTCTAGATGAGGGCCCGCAAAGCGAGATCATTATACATAAATGCACCCTCATTCAGTACGTTTAAATGGCCCCAAGAAAGTGCATTTTAGCAATGCACTTTAAAATGCGCTTAAAGAAACTGCACCTGTTTACACGACGTTTAGGGCCACTCCGCTAAGGAATGCAGCCCATGCCAGTATGCTCAGAAACCCTTTTCTTCGTGCCTTCCCTTCGGCGAATAGTAAACACGTCCGCCACTACTCTACCACAGCATGTAGTAAACTAGGGCAACTAACACGAAAGTAATCAAATGTATGCAAGCCTTAGTAGTCGGCGACACTTATTTTCAGTTTATTTACCTAACTTTCGAGCGGCACCAGCACAAATTACGTGGGTGCCGTAACCGCGTCCGCCAGCTTTACCAGGCCTGCTTCAACATCTCAATGCGATTGCGATTGTCTACATGAATAAAGACGATGCGCATCAGACTCCCAAACCACCACTCTAAAGCGCTTCGGGTTCTGTATCGCCAGATGGGAGAAAGCGCCACGAACGTGTGTTTACAAGACCTACCGAGGCGACACGGACGCAATGCGCATTCCCTCTGTAGCGCTTCGAAGCGCTCATGTAAACGTAGTGTTGTAGTCACGTGAAATGATGCGAGTATTACTCGCGTAGTCAGGAAGACTTTGAGATTTTATGCTACCTATTTACCCTTTAAGGAATGGAACACTAATAAAGGGACAGTTTTAGGCCGGGGGGGGGGGGGCGTGGGGAGGGGGAGTGATTGGGCAGCAAACTTAATTTTTTTTAGACGGAGAACTAAATGGTCTGGCCATCCCGCCAAATTGTTCAAGGAAGCTTGCCAAAATGCCCTAATCGAAGTGAGATGTTTGCCCGTGAGACTAACAGCTATCGGGATAGTTTTATCCGTTTGTTGACAAGATTTCTTTCTTACGAAGATGCCCACTAAAGGAGAAAATGAGCTGTTATCTGTCGAGACCATGACGCACCGGTCATTTTCCGTATTTAATACGGTTGTACTGTTGGTTTGACTTGAAACTATAGGGCAGTGACATGACGTAATATTATTGTATATAACTCTATGGTTGAAGCCAGTAACTGAGTTAGCTGCAAGGGGCACTGGAGGGCGAAAAGACGGGCGTCTTACTGAAGACAATGCTGTTAAGAGTGGATTTCTTAGGCATATTACACGCGATTTTTGTCGATTTGTTGGCAGTTGCTGACATTTTTAAGCAAATGGAATCTTTATTTTCCAATTACAACCTAGCAGCATAAAGGATTGGAGAAAACAACGTTTTTTTAAGACTAAGAAACCCGCTCTCAAAGCACTGCCTTGACTAGAAGTGCCGTTGTTTAACCCTCCATTTTAAGCTATAGTGCCCCTTGCTGCTATCTCTTTTGTAGCCAATATGATGTCACATGACGCTGCTCTATACGGAATTCAAAGTCAATAATCCTTCATAAATAGAGGAATAGAGGCATTATTTAAGAGACGTAGTTTAAAGAGAGGCATGACGTAAAACAGGGGTGCCCATTCCCCCCCCCCAAAGACTATGAAGCGTACCCCCACCCCAATTTTGTACCCCTCCCCCCTTTCAACTTTAGAAAAAGTTATATATTTCATAGAATGATTATTTCGGTGCCAACTGACTAGCAAGCAATTATAATTATATTTTATTTAGTGTGCCATGTCGGAAGTTTTATTATAATTGTTAAACTTTTATTTTAAACCTGTAGTCTAAAAAACGCTAAATTTCAATCAAATTTTGAATTTGAAAGTTTTGAAGCCGACTGGGATTTTAACTTTGTTGGCTTGCTGCAGACGAGCTACTGTATCGTTCGTATTGTGATGATGGTATTGATAATGATACCAACTTCTCGTTTTTACGACTGGCTGGCCTATTGACTGGTTTTCCCCTCCCCCCCCCCAGTCAATAGTAGGCCAACCAGTCAAAAAACATTTTGGGGGGTAGGGAACTTTGCGATAACTCCCCCTAAAAAAACTGATAAAAACAATAGGCCAGTCAGCCGTAATTTTTTTTTTTTTTGGGGGGGGGGGGGGAATTCGTCTCCCTTCCATAATGGCAACGAGGAAATGCTCCTCACATCTCCCTCCCCCCCCCCTCCCCTGCGGGCACCACTGGCATAAAAGCAAATTTTGGCACGATCGGTATATATGCTACATTTAGGGTTTCAATCTTTCCAACTTTTATTCACGACTTCACGAATATAAGGGTATACTGAAATGGACTAGCCTAAGAGTAAACAAATTGAACCACAACCCGACGCTTCGAGCTAAATATAGCTCATTTTCAAGGAAATAAACACATAAACACTTTAAAATAGGACAATGGCACAAAGAACACCGATAAATGCAGACAAAACTGGCCAAGTCAAGAAAAATAAAATAAAAAAATTCGGTAAAGAAGTTG
This sequence comes from Lithobius niger, assembly GCA_023313725.1. Classification (NCBI taxonomy): domain Eukaryota; kingdom Metazoa; phylum Arthropoda; class Chilopoda; order Lithobiomorpha; family Lithobiidae; genus Lithobius; species Lithobius niger. The sequence continues at coordinate 3,766 of JAHWFP010256680.1, forward strand.
GAACGTCGACTTCTTTGTGATGAAAGCACAAGAAGGAAGTGTTGACAACTGTGTGGAGTTTGGGTGTTATTGTCTTCTTCCTGAGGCTAAGAATGTCAAACCGTGACTTCGGTAGTACCATGGCGCGTAAATTTGGAAATGGGGAATTTCTTGGGAAGTGCTAAGTATTCTTTAAATGTGTTGTCTCGTTAGGGAGAAGACGATTGTGGACCTGTGGATCGTGAAAGGAAACGAGCGGTTTCAAGGTTTAGCTTTGTGCCTTATTTTTGGAATTTGAAATACAATTTGGATTTTCGAAATGTTGGTTGTTTGGCCTTCCATTTTTTTTCGGTACTGGACCAAAGATTTATTATTATCTTGCAGTTTAAAGTTAAGATTTATAAGATCTTAATCTTTCAGTCAGCCTGTGCTTACTTTGTCCAATATGGGGTTGTTTTCATAAGGAATTTCGTAACTGGTTTTTTTTTTTATGTGTGTTGAAAGTTTGAAGTCCGGCTGAATTTTTTCTGAGACATAGTTTTAGATTGGGGTGACTTTTCGTGATCAGTGGAATGCCCTGGGTGTGGGGGCGCAGACTTACATCGACACGGAGTCACGTTAATTCCGGCATTTTGTTAAATACTGACCCGCGTTTGGTAGCTGGAATTACAGTGACTCCGGTTCCTTAATTTGCTTTAAAAGTGTTTGAAATAATTCTGAATTGTGGTTACACGGAGTTACCTTAACTCTTTTCTAATTTGACAATAACATGGTTGCGGTTTCTGATGTTATATGTACAGCCGCAGCGAGTGCAGTACCGCGAACGAGGCTGGGATGTTATTTATGGTAATTCCGGTTCCCTTGCAGGCGTCCGTATTTCAGAAAAATCAAGAGTTATGGTAACTGCGTTTTACCACAACTCCGGATTATTTCACACACTTAAAAGCAAATAAGGAATCCGGAGTTACTGCAATTCCGGGTCCCACACGCTGGTCAACATTTAAAAAAAAATCCCAGAATTAACGTGACTCCGTGTCGATACAATTCCGGCTTTCCCTGGGTGTACAGCGCAGGTCTGAGAGGTTCTGTTACATCTTTGATGTAAGGAGTGACAATGACGTTTGTTGTTTTAGAGATTTTTTTTGGGAAGGGGGGCAACCTTGGTGATGTAGTCCAGAGAATAGTAGCAAGTATTGACATATTTGCAAATAACATAACGGAATTCGGCCAAGAGGTGTTGCGGTTGAGTGGTGTGAGTACTTACTCTCTGTATTTAATATTTTAGGATGCTAAACATGCGTATTGGATAATTTTATGACTGGAAGGACAGTATGCAAGTAGTTGGCGATAGTTTCATGTAGTGAAGAAACACTGCCCCCAATGTGTTAATGTTTAACGTGGTGTCCAACATGATGCAGAAACGTAGGCTTCCACCCCTCTCCCTTTCCATTCTTGTACTGATCCAATACAGGGTGTCAGAAAAGTCATGGTCATAACTTACATGGTATCTAGACGAACAAAAAAGTCCATATAAACATAGGTCCGGAATCGACCGGTTTCCAAGATCCAGTGACCTTTGTCCCACAAAAACACACGCATTTTCAGCCAACATTCAGGGGCAGCGAGCTAAATTCAGAAACATAAAAAACAATGTCTCTTAAGGACAAGTGAAAAATCCCCACTTCATGAGCTGTGCCAAGACATTCCCCATGTGTTGAGCACAAGTACATCTCACAATTACAGTGTCTGGTCATGTGTTTGTACGTATTGCCAGAGCATAATGGCTGTTAACCATACCAATCAAGAGATGGCCGACATGCATTTCATGTATGGCCGGGCCAATGGAAACGCAGCGGAAGCTGCACAGTTGTACGCTGAGACCTATCCAAACAGAAGGCATCCAGACCGTCGTATGTCTGCAAGGCTCCACTCACGTCTGTGTGAGCGTGGCTCATTCGAGGTCGCTCCGCGAGAGGGAAGACCAAGAACGGTCCGAAAACCTGAACTGGAAGAGCGAGTGCTACAGAGAGTTGACGAGGACCCGGGAACGAGCACACGGCGGATTGCCGCAGCAGAAAATGTAAACCATGATGTTGTCTGGAAAATCCTCCATGAACAATTGCTGCGTCCTTACCACCTGCAGCGAGTGCAAGCCCTGAATTCTGCCAGTGGCTGCATCAGCATTGCACTGCTAACCCTCTCTTCCTGCATAATGTGATATTAACTGATGAAGCTGGATTTACCCGTGATCGAATTGTCAACTTCCATAACACCCATGTTTGGGCTGATGGAAATCTCCAGGCGATCCTGCAATTACGGCATCAGCGTCGGTTCTCCATCAATGTGTGGGCTGGGATCGTAGGGGATGTTCTCATAGGGCCGCATGTTTTACCCAACAGGCTTGCTGGGGATTCATACCTCACCTTCCTGCGAGATGACCTATCTGGCCTACTCGAAAATGTCCCACTCATGACACGTCAGATGATGTGGCTCATGCACGATGGGGCACCAGCCCACTTCCAGCTTGCTGTCAGCAACACCTCAATGAACTGTTTGGAAAAAGATGGATTGGCCGAGGCGGACCACGTCCATGGCCTCCCCGATCACCAGACCTGAACCCATTGGACTTTTCCATCTGGGGCTACGTGAAGGGACTCGTGTATTCAAGAAACATTGAAACCGAGGCACAACTGCGGCAACAAGTTGAAGCTGCATTTCAGCAAGTAAGGCAAAACCAAGGACTATGCGAGAGAATTCGTGCATCCCTTAGCAGAAGAGCGGAGGCATGCATCCAGGCAAATGGTGGCCACTTTGAACATCTGTTGTGATGTTGTGGAGAATCGTCCTGCATCTTTTCAGGATTCAACCAATACCTCCTTACGTTCCCATAATTTTGTTTCCAGCGAGTTTTCGTTTTGTAGGTTTCTCAGGAAAAGAAACTAGTGACTTATCACGAATGGATCATGGCTGGATATGTCCTCACACCACTGACTTCACACACAGGGGCCAGTCACTTGATCCGAGAGCAGGCGACGGGAGCAGCAGCGAGCAAGCGAGTTGGTGGTGGTGGTCTCTCGCTCCGCTCGTGCCGCACGCTTCTTGGGTCACACAACTAAATTCGTCTCTCGCGGGGCATGTACGTAGCATTTCGCATTACTTAGACATTACTTATTTTTAAGCCTCCAGCGGGTGCCAGTATGGTGTGGCACGCTGAATGTAGTAGAGTGAATCCCAAAAGAGCTCAGTGTCTTGTTGTGTGAACTGGCTTTCTTACAAAATACTAAGAAGACGCTTCTACTGTTTTGAGGTAAGGGGGGTAAACATCATCGCTTATTTCCAGGCTGGGGACTATTTCACTTGTCTTTAAGAGACATTGTTTTTTATGTTTCTGGATTTAGCTCGCTGCCCCTGAATGTTGGCTGAAAATGCGTGTGTTTTTGTGGGACAAAGATCTTGGAAACCGGTCGATGGATTCCGGACCTATGTTTATATGGACTTTTTTGTTCGTCTAGATGAGTACTACATACCATGCAAGTTATGACCATGACTTTTCTGACACCCTGTATACAAGCTTAGAATTTCAAAAAACATAATGCACAGTAAGTTCTCCCATCACTACCACAATACCTCTTGGCAAATTTCGTTACATTTGCAAATAAGTCAATATTGGCTATTCCCTCGACTTGGTCACCAAGATTCCCAGCTTTACGTGGCTCTACCACAAGAAGTCTGCTCTTAACAGCTCACCGAATTTCAAAAATAGCCGTTATCGATATTAGGAATGCGTGGTTATTTAAAATATCGTTACATGTCCCCCGAGCTATAGTTTATGTATGTACATTTTCGTAGAACTCCCGTGCGACTAGATTTGGAAAGGAGTGAGGACTTCTTAAGACGTTTGGGTCACCACGCTAACCTGCTATGCCGTCAACCAAACCAATCATAGGCCTGGTGAATCTCCTTGCCGGAACTCACTACCAGGGGCAGAGCGAGATTACTTGGTGCCCCAGTGATGGCGTAACACGTGGGCCGTTTTCGCTGATGTTTTTTTTTTTTGTGTATGGTGGGGTTATTTGTTCCGTGTTTCACTGAACCATGCGCAATGGCTATTTGCCGTGACGTCACCATGAGTTAGCCAATGACGAACGAGAACAACGGCTGTTTGGCCGTCTGATTGGACTAGCCCAGTCACGTGATATGCACGTCACTGCAAACTGCCATGGCGCGTGGTATAGACTCTACGGTTTCGTTAATCTGATTCTTCTGTGTTGACTTGGCGAATTATACATTATGTGATGTCCTCTTTACGATTTTTTCTTTCAGAAAATTGGCGAATTATGTCTTCACTAGCGGTAAAGCCAGAACTAAGTTCGGGCGTTGAGTGGAGAATTGTTTTTTGTTGTTTTATTTGTGTTGCTTTTCTCAATAGGTGATAGCATTGAAGTACTTACCGCACCGAGTGAATTTTACTTGGTCAATATTTCCATGAAAACTACATTTTTCGTGAAGATTGAATGTACATCTGTTACTAATGTTAACTGTGAGCAAAACTTAGTAACCTCAGTCGGCCTTGGTTTTCCACAAAGTATTTATCCACGCCAGCAACAGATGGTGCAGAGGTTTGGACGTTTGCAAATACAAAGAGCAATAATGTGAACCGTATGTTAACTGTGAGCAAAGCTAAGCAACCTCACTCGGCCTTGGTTTTCCACAAAGTATTTATCCACACCAGCAACAGATGGTGCAGAGGTGTGGACGTTTGCAAACACAAAGAGCAATAATGTGAACCGTATGTTGACTGTGAGCAAAGCTAAGCAACCTCACTCGGCCTTGGTTTTCCACAAAGTATTTATCCGCGCCAGCAACAGATGGTGCAGAGGTGTTTGCCCAGATCCTCATTTGCCCAGATCCTGCAATGTCCGTACAAAGTTCGGGGAGAAGCAAGTATGTAGTCACAACAATGTTTCGGTTACTAACCATGCAAAGCATTGTTGTACAAATATGTTCGACGATGGTTCGGCAACAATGTGCTAACAGTGCCCGTTATTGCAGCAATGGCGCAGAGGTGTTTGCCCGGATCTTCAAATGCTCCTCCTCATCGCTTTCCCCGCTAGAAAATTATGATGTTAGATAATCACGTTTCCTGGCTTTCACGTTTTCAGTGGACAGCATGCCCAATCTGTAGTGACTCACGCTGACTCACCTCTGACTCACCGCCGACTCACCTCTGGCCTGCTGAAAGTATGGATTTATGTATTATCACTCAAGCTCGCGCTACGCTGAAAGGCATGTGGATACAGCCACAGCCACCTAAGGCCGGATCAGCTTTGCCTTCCACAATGCTCCCCTAGATGGCGTGACAAATACCGACGCGACAAGTTTGCTAAGTGGCGTCATCGGTTGACGGAATTTGCAACCCTCGTCGGTTAGTTTGAAATTTCGCCGCTTGGTGTAGAGATGGCAGCACCTCGCAAACTTGCGCTTCCTTCTTTGTCAATGGTTGATTTTACGCGCCTAATTTGTCTTGATCCGATCCGGCTTTTACTGTAGGTGGCTGTGATGCAGCGGAGTAGAGCAGCCCGACTTCTACGATGACTTCCGGTAGCAATGGGGGAAAAAAATGACTGCAACGGGCCAGTTGGGGCGCCCGGCTGGCTGGACCCGGTGCCCAGGCTCTGCTGTACTGCGACTAACTCCGTCACTGCTCACTAACAGTGAAATTTGCACTTGTACACATATTTTGGTGAAATATGTAGTCGTCGTTTTTCGCCAGTAGCTCCCCCAACAGTCGCGTTTTCCTTCGAAAGGCATTGGTTACGTCACACGAAAGCAGCCAATCACCTCTCAGAACGCATTTCACCCTTCTTACCTGCTTACGTTATTCTTCTTCGGTCCGTACCTCATTCGATTTGTGCCAATGAAACGCCGAGCGATGCTATCAACCGCCATTTTACTATCCTGTCAGCACTTTTATCTTCTAGTACCAAAAGCACTTCATTCTCATTCAATCCTATTTGTGCAATCCTTCCTCTTCCCCCTCCCCCACCATGCACGAACATGCGTAATGAGATAAAAGAAAGAGGATCCTGAAGATTGTTGTAGAAACGTTTTCTTAAATGACTTTTCGAGACTGTGGTAACGGTCTTAAGATCACCACTGATGTGCTTTGGCATTATTACTAGAAATGGCAGTTTTTTTTCTGTTTCAAGTAAACTATAGTTGACGCGATTTTTCTTGAGTCCTCAGGTAATTTATCATCGACTACTCTTGCCAATTGTAGCGCTAGTAGCGTGCACCGACCCCCGAGAGCAAGGGCAACATTTAGTAAAAATGCACATTTTTTCCTCGGAACTTTTTTTTGCCTATTTTTACCTTTTCTTAGCTTTTCAGGCCCTTTTTTGTTACCCTTTTCGGGCCTTTTGTTTTACTATCTTTTTACCTTTTTTAGCCTTTTTTGCCCTATTTTTGGCACTGTTTAGGCCTTTAGGCTCTCTTTTTTTTTTAATAAATTTCTTTGAGCCTTAAGTCAGCCGAAGCAACTTAATGCTTGTATGGCTGAACCGACTCAATTTTGAACATTACCAGGATTTTAGAGAAGAAGAAATATCTGGTAAAGGGAGGTGCCAACCCGGGGATTCAAACCGGGAAACCTCCGATCATCGTCGGGGCCGAAAGATTGTCCAAAATAGTTCCCACAGCCGCTGAAGGAGCATGGTACCCTCTCACGCTACCCTGGCCGGCAGTCCTGGCGGGGATTTTGCCAAGGTCCCTTTTCCAGGGGTTCGACCAGATCCACAAACCTCCAGCAACCAGGCTGAGCTCTCTCACAACTCAGCCACGATGACCACACGCAATGCCGCACAAGCAAATGCTGGCTTTTTTTTTTTTTTAGAAAAAGTGCAATTTCCGAAAGGGCAGGGGCACTGCCCCCCCCCCCCCGC
>JAHWFP010256680.1:10785-28482 GCA_023313725.1 Lithobius niger
TCGACCAGATCCACAAACCTCCAGCAACCAGGCTGAGCTCTCTCTCAAAACACACCCACGATGACCACACGCAATGCCGCACAAGCAAATGTTGGTTTTTTTTTTTTTTAAAAAAAAATTCAATTCCGGAAGGGGGGGGGCCCCCCCCCCCCCCCCCCCCTCCTCTGCACGCCACTATGCAACGCAATACGGGTCCATTTTTTAATGCCTTCGAAAAACCACCAAGCCAAACTCGGCCAACCTCATCGTCTGGAGACAGTTTGGCTCCTGTAATACTCAGAAATCCGAGCGCTAAATCTCTTTGACGCAACTGACGGGTTACATCGCGTGCGCTCAAATATCACCCACCTCGTGGGCAGAACGAGCACACGGTAGTGACGTCACTTCCTCCCTTTTGGAATGCTCCGTTGAGTTTGCCGAGTTCTGATTTTGGCTTTGGAAGGTGTGAATGGCTGACGCAGCAATAAATAGCACGCATGACGGGCCAAACTGTCTGCAGCAGGACGAGATTTAGTGGTTTGAAAGGCATCGTTTGTTGGAGCAAACAGCGGCCGTTTTTTTTTTTCCAGCCCCTGGATTATGGACCAGTCATGATTTGTTTAAACTATGCCGTCTCGTTAGCTAGTGTGCTCCAAAATTGGATTGAACAAACTTAAGCATGTGAAACATGGGCATACAATAAACCAAACCTTGTCAGTTTGGCTGATGTAACGGCTAATTGGACAATGCCAAATGTGAAAATTATGAATAACAAAATTTATACACATAAAATTCCTCCAGAAAAAAAGATATAGGTGACGATCGTGTGACCTTTTGTGCATTCACAATCCTTTGAAAGTTCTGATAAAATTTACTCAAAATTGGTATAAGAGAAGCTGCCAAGTTTCCAAGAAGAGTCGGCCTTTGAAAATCGTGATATCATTCAACTAGGGAAAGGCCACCAAGGTTAATCCTATTAGCGAAGTTAATCGCACCTACTAATATAGTTCGAAAGTTAAATGAAAACATTATTCGATAAAATTCACTATATATATATTTATTCGAAGAATAAGACACAGCCGAACTATTCAAGTAAAAAAAAAAGGCTTGCAATGCGCCAAGTTTCAAAGTTGCGTTGAGCGTCTGATGAGTGTAAACTTGGCTCGTTTTAGTCTTCTGTACAGGCGTACCGGCTGAGAAGACTATTGCAACGACTTTGTCCGTCCGTCCGTCCGTCGCTTTTTTCAACTACGCAACGGTACCAGATATTGAAGACCATCGTTTACAACGTTAGATTCAGTGTGAGAAGTTAGTTAAATAACATGGCAAATTAAAACATCGTTACTTCCTCATAGCTAATAGACTTCTTCGACGTAACTAAATTAAATAATAACATTTGATCGTCGAATTAAAATCCTCAATAAAAACAAATGGATTTTAGCTTCGTTTAAATAGTATCGTCGTATTGTTGCATGAATGAATAGGCTTACCCTCGAACCAAATTCTCCATTAGGCCTATCTTCTACTTACGAAATTAAAACTGCATTTTTTAAATTAGGCCTAAAATCATGTTACCATGGCAACGTCAAGTTGCTACGAGCCGCTGTTGGCTTCATCAACAGCGTCTCTCTCGTCACTTCCCTACTACCACTGATCTATATAGGCTACGTTGCGCGTTACATTGTAACACTGTTACTGTGTGCCTGAAGGCGCACCGTGTTGCAAAAATGAATAGGCTTATTACAATCCATATCTCCGTTAGCTGCTACTTACAAAATTAAAACTGCTGGTTAAAATTAGGCCTAAGCTTACAATTATGCCTAAATGTAAAACAGCCTAACCTAAAAGCTAACACATTTTTAACCGGAAATTGAGATGGCTACTGCGTTCAGCTTAGTATAATAGAGATAGCTGTTCAGTGCATTGTGGAGGTGGCCGCCTCAACATTGGACGTGGAGAAACTGTACAGAAGACCGGTGCGACTAGGCAGTCTTTGCAGCCGCTTGTTTGATATCACAGATGTTCAATGGCTGAAACTTTGTGGGTTTTTTGCGTACAATGTATTGCTTTTGGTTTAGACCACGTAATACAAAACTCACTGAACGTATCCAGCGAGCAACCGAGGTTAGTTTATTTACCATGTCGTTGAAGTATGGGTCATCAGCCACCTTTCCGAGGAGTGAGATATAACACTGTCCATTTCCACTGTCCATTTCTACTGTCCATTCCACTGTCCATTTTTTTTATATACATTCCACTGTCTCCACGTACTCATGTTCTCTAGATAACGAATTACGTATAACTCGAAAAGTCGAAGAGTGTGGTGTGATTTTAGAAATAGAAATAGAAATAGAAATAGAAATAGAAATAGAAAGAGACGATGGACGGGGCATCCACCCACCCAAATACCCAAAGGGCAGATGTGAAGTGGAAGAGGTACAACCATTATATATAACAGTTGTTTTTTGCCGCATGAGGGAGGACACGGAGTACCCGGAGGAAGCCCTCGAGCAACGGGCGGGAAACAACTCGAGGAAAACCCCGTACATATGCACTTCCCTTCACCAGGATCGAACCTGGATCTGTAAGAAGCCAGATACGTACAGCTGGGACCAGGATGCCTATATCGACTCTGACGCCCCAGTGCTCGCAGCTACCCGAGCTCCCACAATGCTGCAGATACAGATCCAGGTTTCATTTATTTTGGATTAGTCATTCAAGCACTTTTGTTTTACTAAGGCGTCATCAGGTTACACTGTCAACAAAATGGAACGAAGCGAATAACCTACCAACAATACCAAACAAACAAACCAACTAACCAACCAACCAACAAACAAACAAACAAACAAACAAACAAACAAACAAACGAACAAACCAACTAACAAACCAATAAACAAATAATCAAACAATCAAACAAACAAACGAACGATACGCTGGCCACAGGGCACAGTCAGTTGTCTGAGAGTGCATCGGAGACTGCGTTGTGGCTCATCTTTTCAGTTGCTTTTCGCATCTTATTTCTTTGTCCATTTGCCTTCGTAGCATTGGATGGTGTTGTTTCTCAACAACAGGTCCGATTAAATTTTTTTTTCAAACGCCCTCTGGGTATATCGCCATCAATCTGCAAAATCAGGTTTTAATTTATGCAGTCGTTATTGCATGATGCAACAATTAAAACGACAAACAAATCCAGAAACCATCACTGCCACTGTAGACATAATGGAGGATGATCTTCTTTCTTTGCTGTTTTGGCTGGGTTTCTCACTTCCCTCTTCCAAACATTTATTTACAATTTCAGAATGCTCAAACACTCTGTGAAATGAGCATGTGACATAGTTATAAACCACCTAAACCAAAACTGGTATAAGGAAGCCGCCAAGTTTCTAAATAGGTTCGTACTTTGAAAGTAGTTATATCAGTCAACCAAGGAAAGGACGCCAAGGTAGCTAGCTACTTAGCTAGACACATAATTATTAAAATTATATTGGTTTAAAATAATATTGCATATGCTAAAATCATTTTAAAACACAAAACTCCCAGTAAAATTAACATTTTGCGTTGTACTTTCTAAACAATAAGAGACAGCTGCTTGGGATTAAGCCCATTGGAAAGCTGGTGAAAAATCGTTCAAAATGGTGTATTCAAACGTCAAAATCGGTCGACGAGAAGTAAAAATATCTTCAATTTGGTTTATTACCAATAATTATCGAAAACTGCTCATGACGTCATAGTTTTGATCGGGAAAACTAATCAGAAAGAAAGAAACTTTGACCTGCCTTTGACCTGGCTTTTGGATTTTGGGCCATTTTGGCACACTTCGTTATTCCTCAACAAATCGTCCGATTCCGGATTTTCTTTTTTACAAACCATCTCTAGGTGCACCACAATCAATGTCCAAAATTTAGTTTTAATTGATGCAGTAGTTATTTCGTGATGCGGTCACAAAGGTCGTATTTGAGTGTATTCAAATATGGAGCTCCGCTCGGCCTTCAACCTCACTTCGCTCCAATAAAAAGTTGTAAATATTACAACAAAATTGTATTTCACAACGGTTAGGAAAATGGTAGCGGGGCACAGGTTGAAATCATATCAAAAACCAAAACTGGTAAAAATGACCGCCAAGTTCCGAATGGTTCAACTCTTCAAAGGAGTGATATCAACACACCAAAATATTCGCTAAGTTAATCGCACCGAGTAATACTTAGGATGTTAAATGAAAACTTGAACATTGCTACCGAAAGTAGCAATGTTCTATTTTTTATTTAATCTTCGAACTATTAGTCGGTGCGATTAACTTGGCAAAGGTTTTTGTGTGTTGATATCACTCCTTTGAAGAGCCGAATCGTTAGGAACTTGGCAGTCCCTTTTACCAGTTTTGGTTTTTGATATGATTTCAACCTGTGCCCCGCTACCATTTTCCTAACCGTTGTGAAATACAATTTTGTTGTAATATTTACAACTTTTTATTGGAGCGAAGCGAGGTTGAAGGCCGAGCGGAGCTCCATATTTGAATACACTCAAATACGACCTTTGTGACCGCATCACGAAATAACTACTGCATCAATTAAAACTAAATTTTGGACAATGATTGTGGTGCACCTAGAGATGGTTTGTAAAAAAGAAGATCCAGAATCGGACGATATCGACACACAAAAACCTCTGCCAAGTTAATCGCACCGACTAATAGTTCGAAGATTAAATAAAAAATAGAGCATTGCTACTTTCGGTAGCAATGTTCAAGTTTTCATTTAACATCCTAAGTATTATTCGGTGCGATTAACTTAGCGAATATTTTGGTGTGTTGATATCACTCCTTTGAAGAGCTGAACCATTCGGAACTTGGCGGTCACTTTTACCAGTTTTGGTTTTGATACGATATTACTTTTTTTTTCTAAATTGTGTATTACACTCAACTCACCTAGTCTGTAGATACGTAATACGTCAACAATAGGTTGAGTGGCCAGTTTCCCGATATTTTAATTTCATATCACTCCTTTGTGAGGCCGAACCGTTCACAACTTGGTGGTCTCATTACCAGGTTTTGGTATCATTTTAACATTTTATTTTTCATGAACTGGACGTGGATACTTTGACAACGTCGTTTAAACCATGCGCAATGGCTGTTTGCCGTGACGTCACCATGAGTTAGCCAATGAAGAACGAGAACAATGGCTGTTTGGCCGTCTGATTGGACTAGCCCAGTCACGTGATATGCACGTCACAGCAAACAGCCATGGCGCGTGGTATAGATTTATCAAAACACACTAGTGTGTGTCTAGATATGCACGTCAGTATACACGTTGTCATTGTCCGAACTTTGGCCGTCCAGTGAAACGATGCTGGCAATGCTAACAATGGTTGTAACAATACTTTCGTACTTACGTGCCCTCTCACGCCACTCCCTTTACACCCCCAAGTTGCAAACCGGAAAAGGTACGCAGTTCGTATCGTACTGCAGATATTCGTCCAATTTTATGGCTAGAAGCTTTCCCTCAATCTCCGTATCGGTGAATAATCACCCTATGGAATTCAACACGGGGATGAGCGCGGACTAGTTAGTTATCAAGCTAGGTCGTAACACATTCGCAACGTTACTGAGGGTCAGATTTTGCGTTGAAAACCGCTTAGCTGACATTTCTAAACGAGTTGAACTTTGTCAGGTAGGTCACTGTTCTCGATTTTAACACAATTTAAGATTTTGTACCGTACTATTATTTCCCCCCTAAGTACCTGAAATGTGCCCAACTATGCTCAGCAGGGCATTATACACACGCCATGGCTGTTTGGTGTGACGTGCACATCACGTGACTGGGCTAGTCCAATCCGGCGGCCAAACAGCCGTTGTTCTCGTTCATCATTGGCTAACTCATGGTGACGTCACGGCAAACGGCCATTGCGCATGGTTTAGACATTCACGCTGTGGCGTCGCTACAGCGGTTTCCGTTCTCGACAATTGAATTGATGCCATGTTTGTTGAGTATAACTTGGCGCGACACAAAATCGTGTGTCTGGATTTCTGCCCAGTACCGAGGAATACTGATACATAATTTAGTAGGCGGGTAGGCCCCTTTAAATGGCGGAAATTGATTCATTAGAGGTGGCCACTGCTGACCGCATAAACACGTCCCAGTTACAGACAAAAGTCGGTCAATGTTCGATTATTCCACGAAGCCACGCGCGCGCATATTGAAGGAATAGATTTGGGACGAGCAAAAACCACTTGTCAATAATCTCTCGGCCACTTCAAATGTCAAATGTCAATTTTTTTAACGAGCCACGAGAAACTAGCACACCTTTCATACCGTATAGCTATCGATCACGATAATTATTTCTCTCTGTTTACGGCAATTCGCAATTTTAACACTTTTCAACTGAATATCTCACCTTGTCGGTATTTTACACTCTTGAACGCAAGGGGAACGATTGAGGTACTCACATAAACAATTTTACGCTAATAAGAGGCACCCTGACAGGCGAAACCCCTCAAGAGCATGTAACGTACAAGACTTAATTTTCAACCGGTATATTGGTCACAATAAACACACAATCAACTCGTTAAAGGCGGTAACACCGAGGAGGTGCCGGGAGGGGTGGCATTGTCTCTGCCTTTTTCGGAAAAATGCCCTTTTTTCGTAAGAAAAAAAGGACCTTTAATGTGCCTACACCAGTTGCACCAGTATCTGAAGGGCCAGAAAAGGCATAAAAACAGGTGGAATGGGCCAAAAAGAGTCAGAGACGGCTAAAAAAAAGGAAAAGAGAACAAAAAAAAAAAAAAAACGATTCCAGAATAAAAGATCCGCGTGCCTTTTTTTTAAGAGTTGCCCCTGTCCTTTCGGTGGTCCGCGCCCGCTGCTGAGTCACAGTTAAAGGGCAATTACATCCATTTTGACATGCATGCTTTACTTTTGGATCACTTACACAATAACTAAACACAAGAACTACGGTAAGAATACGTTACGTGTGTCCGATACAACAATTTAATTATTGCATCATCAAAACAGGACATGGAGACCGCCATTGTTTTGCTGGGACGCGCAGAAATTAATGCCGACAGATGTCACTCTTCGATTTCGACTCGCAGCCGATTGAGATAGCTCTATTGGCTGTGAGAGCTCGAGGGTCTGACGGCCTTAGCTGGCCACTACAACTGTCGGCCAGCTAAGGCCGTCGGACGCTTGAGCTCTCACAGCCAATAGAGCTATTTCAATCGGCTGCGAGTCGAAATCGAAAAGTGACATCTGTCGGCATTAATTTCTGCACGTTCCAGCAAAACAATGACGGTCTCCGTATCGTGTTTTGGTGATGCAATAATTAAATTGTTGTATCGGACGTACGTAACGTATTTTTACCGCAGTTCTTGTGTTTAGTTATTGTGTAAGTGACCCAAAAGTAAAGCATGCATGTCAAAATGGATGTAATAGCCCTTTAAGTACAGACCGCTGCTCACAACGAGGCTGAATCTCTTACAACGCTCTGCCCGACGCAGCCTGCCGCCACTGCTGCTCCCATTGCTCCCACCCTAATACAAAATGATTAAACAAACGAAGCTTCAACAATGCTGGGTATTACCCTGGAATAATTAGCAAGAGGGGAGCGGGTACATTCTTGGCACGGTAGCAAAGAAAAAGGGCGAGCGGCCGACAATGAGAACAGAAATGCACTTTAACAATTAGAAACAAAGACTATTACTTCAATCCAGACACAATTGTATACTTGTGATTGTTAAAAAATTGATTGTTAATGATAAAAAGGCGGCTCACTAGCAGACATGTGTCTGTTAACTGTAAGCAACTGAAAGCAATTTTTGGCATGTTGAGGATAAATCCCAATGCGATGGAAATGTTTCAAATTGTGGAAAATGTAAGGGGAAGGGTCAGAGATTAAGCAAAACTAAAATTTAAACGATGAGTGTCCACCAATCATAGAGATCCGTCAATCATAAAGATCCGTCAATGACGTTGTTTTTATGTTACTGTCTAGCTAGTTAGCTAATAAGATTTTTCCCATGTTAAATCCCATAGACCTTTTTCTCATGGCTAGCGCAAAATTGAGACGTCCTACGTAGCTGAGCTTTTGCACACGGATGCATGGTGATCTGAGCGTGGTCCTATTGTTGGTTTGGGGGTTGAAGGGGTCAGGACAAATGCGTGGGAAGGTTTTGAAATTCGCCACCAGGGAATTTAAATTTCGTTTCTTTTCCAAGTTTCAACCAAAGATTTCAAGCAACAATGGCTTGAACAATCACCACCACTATACTACTACTATTCCAAGGTCTTTGATCACCACTCTGGTCCTTAGATGATTGTAAAAGTCTGGACGAACTAAAAGCTGAACTGTAACGAAGGACAAACTAAGGAAACATTAACGTTGCCGTGGATTACGTAAGAATAAAGGGATGTACGTTAGATGATGATAACAACAATACCAAGCGTGGTTTTGCTAATAATCCAAAAATAAAATGCTTCGCGTTCTTCTAACGGGGATTTCTGTATATTAAATGTGAACGAAGAAAGCAAACGACAAAAAATCTCAATTTTGCTGATGTAACGGCTAATTATTTACAGATATGAAATGCCTCCAAAAAGAAAGATAGAGCGGAATATAAGATGGTGCGCTGACTTTTTGTAAGTTCACAGTTCTAAGTTACACGTGTCTATCAACTGCAAGCAACTAAAAGCGTAGCTTGTTATGTCGAGAATAAATCCTAATGCTGCCGAAATCTTGAAAAGTAAGGCGAAGGTACAAGGATAAACAAAACAACTAAAGGGCATGCGCTTTCGGTAGCTATGTTCAAGTTTTCATTTAACGTCAAAAGTATTATTCGGTGCGATTAAGTTGGCGAATGTTTTGGTGTGTTGATATCACTCCTTTGAAGGGCCGAACCATTCGGAACTTGGCGGCCCCTTTTACCAGTTTTGGTTTTTGATACGATATCACTCCCTTTTTTTTAAATTGTGTATTGGCTCAACTCCACTACCGTGCACATGTATACTATAAAGTGCCAAGTCAACAAGAAATTGGTTTTCAACAATTTGCTACTACCTTTTGCCTATAGGCCGAACCATTCTCAACTTAATCACTTCTTTATTGGTTTTTGGGTTGATTTTAATTTTGTTGTAATTTGCTGTATTTAGTTAGTTTTGGTGTGTTGATATCACTCCTTTGAAGGGCCGAACCACTCACAACTTGGTGGCCTCCTTACTAGTTTTTGGCTTTGTTTATTTTGCTTTGTTTTTACACTTGGTTTATTTTTCGTTAATTGGACGTGAATACAAATTCTTTGCAACGTTGTTTATGATACACTAGTGTGTGTCTCAGCACGTACGTGAGTATACACGTTCTCATTGTCCGAACTTTGGCCGTCCAATCAGAGACGATGCCGACAATACTAACAATGGTTATAACAATATTTCCGTACTTACGCGCCTTCCCACGCCATCCCTGTTATGCCCCCAGGCTCCAAACCATAAAAGGTACGCAGTTCGTATTGTAGTGCACTCATTCGTCCAATTTCATAGCTGGAAGCCTTCCCGTTATCTTGGAATCGATGAATAATTGAATTGTTGTATCGGACGTACGTAACGTATTTGAGGGGCAGATTTTGCATTGAAAACAGCATAGCTGGCATTCAAACACGAGTTAATTTTTGTCAGGTGGGTCATTGCTCTTGATTTTAACACAAGTTAAGCTTTTGTACCGCATTATTTTTTTTCCCCAAGTACCTGAAATGTGCCCAACTATGCTTCAAGATATAAGACACTGACGCAATGGCGTCGCGCTACAATGGTTTACAACCTCGACAATTGAATTGATGTGATGTTTGTTGTGATGTTCGTTGCCTAACTTGGCGCGACACACTAGCGTGTGTCTAGATCTTGCAAACGCACGGATTTCTTTAATGTTCAGTTTTGCATTGTTGCATAATAACAACGTTTAAAACAACGTAAAACGATCAATTTGGTCATTTGGAGCTCCCTAACCCCTGAACCACTTGACCAATTAGAAAGGTCCATATGAAAAGGGCACATTTACAGAGCAATATATTTCAAATGAGCTGATAACCAGTTTTTTTCACCGCATGGAAGAATTTATTTTCGTGATACAAAAAAACGTTAGCCAGTAGCCAGAAATTAGGCAACTTTCCACGTTATTCATATCGTTTTTTTCAACAAGCAAACGTTAAGCTGTGTTCTTAATAGTGACTTATATGTTGTCAGGCGACCAAACTCTCACTATTAAACAAGTTTCAGCCTTTTCTGTCGCATAGTTATTTATCCTCAGATGGCTGAAAACAGCCAAACTACTTTTGCTGTAAAGACACAACGTGTCTAGTGGTTGCCATGCTCATATATACATATTATCTGGATGTTACCGTTTTATCTTGGCGGGTGACACACTAGCGTGTGTCTTGATGTCTGATTAATGACTAACTCTTAACTATCGGTATAGTGGCATTCCACCCACTGTACTATCGGTCCCCAATCGGATCATCTGCGCATGCGCAACACTATGCTGCCCGGTATAGTGTTTCGATTGTGAATGAGCAGATGATCTGCACGGGTACAGCTAGTTAGAATAGAGCATTAATCATATTATTCAGGGAAATAAATTCGAAGTAATGTGCCACAACTTTACGGATTGTAATGAAACCACCCTCGACAGCCCCCTGTCCCACGCACTCCTCCCCCCCCCCCCCCCACACACACACTTCCCCATTGTACGGTCTGAATACTCCTCCCACCCAACCCCCGGTTCTCGCGGTGTTTGGTCTTCTTAGGATAGTAAATCGCGTTTTCAATGGAGGGTGCCACTCTAATTCTCAGTGTGGCTGATTGCCTGTTTCTCCATCTTGATGCAACAACAACAACAACAATCGCGCATGCAGTAATTCAGTGATTGTTTCTCAACCAACTTGGCTCTCATAGCCTGCATTATTAAAGCTATGGGTTTCCTACTTTGCTTTAGATTTGAGTGTATGACAATAGGTCTTTAAACTCTGTTAAATTCAAACTCTGCTTTAAACTCTGTAATTGAAGCAATAGTGTTTGCGTTTAGTTGTTAAGAGCGCATATCCATTTCATTGTCGGATGCTACCGTGGCAAGAATGAGCCCGTTCGCCCTCTTGCTGATTGTTGAAGCTTCGTTTGTTTAATCATGATCCCTTATCATCATCATTCAGTCTACTCCTAAGCGAAATCAAGACACACGGTAGTATATTTTATAACTTATAATTTATATTTACGTTTATGCTTTTCTATATTTGTTATTGTCACTTAAAATCGGTTTCTCATACTTGGCTCGGACTAAAATTTTCAGGTCAGGTTTTTTCAAGTTTTAAGACTTGTATCGGCAGGGTTCGTCACTTGCAGTATGTTTGGTTCCGGGGCTTCGCGTGGGAGCTGGCGGGAGAGACTCCCGTCCTTTGGTCATTGGTTCCGGTCCGTCGGTGCGGTTCCGGTATACTTCTCCTGTCTGCAGAGCCATCTCCTGGCGACAAATGGCTGCAACTACGCCGTCCTCCATGGGCAAGGAGGGCGCGCGGATAGCACGACCGCTTTCTGCCTGGGAGGTCCGGGTTCGATCCTGGCCTCGTCCACCCCCTGGCATTTTCGGAAAGAAAATGTGGTGCCTCGTGCTCATGTCGATTGTGGCATGTCAAAGATCCTGGGATTTTCCACTTGGATTTCTCCGGCTAAATTGTTCCTCCCGCCGTCTACTCATAATCATCCTTATCTTCATCTGGAGGTGACGACGAGCTATGCGGCCGCCATTAGGTGACGGAGGGCGGCTTTCAAAAGGGAGAGCCACTAGCATCATCATCATCATCATCATCATCTCCCTTTCCATGAAAGAGCCATAGATTCTATTCCTTGGCTTTTGATAATGTCTGTATTACAACTGATTATTTAGACTTGCTATGTAGACTATAACAAGAATGCTGCTAACTGGAAAGCTGTCAACAAGGTGCTCAGTCTAATCAAGACACACTCCCCGCCAAGCTAAAACGATAACATCCAGATAATATGTATATATGAGCATGGCGACCACTACGTGTCTTTACAGCAAAGGTAGTTTGGCTGTTTTCAGCCATCTGATGCGACAGAAAAGGTTGAAACTTGTTTAATCGGGAGACTTTGGTCGCCTGACAACATAAAAGTCACTGTTAGACACATAGCTTAACGTTTTCTTGTTGTAGTCTAGCAGCCGAGGGCAACAATCGTGCACTTCCGGAAAAAAAGCATGAAATTTTAAGTACTTATTTTATAGATAAAGAACAACATTTTTGGACATGGTGCCTACTGACGGCACTTCCGGTTTAGCGTCATGACGTCATCAAAGATGGCCACCACATGATTTAACCCTAAAAATGTGTATCTCTGTAACCAAATAACCGATTTTAATTTTTTATAGCTCGTTGAAAAGATAAAATTATAACTAACCAAAAATGTCCTGTGGCACAGTAACACAACTGGTACAGGTTAAGTGGTAAGGGCCCTGGAATGCAACATTGCGTGAAATGTTGGAAAAAAACATGAAATATAAGTATTTGAACGACTTAAGTTGTAGATTTTCTTTTCCTTGAACATTATCAGATGCCTAACTGAAAAACTGCGCTTCAAATACAACAAAGCAATGAACAAGAATTTTAAAACTCAACTGTTTGTCGGTCAGAATGTCACGTCAGATTGTCGCGGCTAGTCAATTCCCATACTAGAACCTGACAACTAGCCCGACACGAACATGCTTAGGAATATCTGAAAGGTGTAGATCTAGTCTTTCCATCAATCCAAACCGAAATTGTTTTAATTAGACAGGGACCATCCTACACCCATTTAAAGGTGAAGAGGTAATGGCATAGCTGCGAAAGCATGTGGTGATTTTCGAATTCGAAATGCTCTAGCAAGCCATGTAATTGCCCGAAATAGACATGCTTAGGATTTTCTGAAAGGAGTTTCCATCAATTCTAACTGAAACCGTTTAACTGAAATAGAGACCGTCACGCCCATTTAAAGTTGAAAAGGTACTGGCGTAGGGAGAAAGCGTATGATGGTTTTCGATTTCAAAGTACTTTTGCAAGCCCTCTAATAGCCCGAAATGGACATGCGTAGGACTTTCTGAAAGTTGGGGATCTATTCTTTCCATCAATCCTAACTAAATTGTTTAACATAGATAGGGACAGTTCTACACCCATTTAAAGGTGAAACGGTACTGGCGTAGTGGCAAAATAGTACAGTGATTTTCGAATTCGAAGTGCTCTTGCAAGCCCTCTAATAGCCCAAAATGGACATGCTTAGGACTATCTGAAAGTTGAGGATCTATTTTTTCCATTAATCCTAACCGAAATTGCTGAACTAAAATACAAACGCAAATATGAGAATTACAATAGCACTTTGAAATTGAAACTAGTCTATGCGTCTAAACAGGCATACGGTAGGATGGTCCCTATTTAAGCTAAACAATTTCGGTTAAGATTGGTGGAAAGAATAGATCTCCATCTTTTAGAATATTCTAAGTATGTCCATTTACGGCTATGAAAGGGCTCCCAAGAGCACTTTGAATTCGAATATCAACATACGCTTTTGCCACTATGCACCTCTTCACCTTTAAAAAAGCGTAGGAGGGTTACTATATATAAGGAAAACAATTTCGGTTAGGATTGGTGAAAAATCCTAAGCATGTCCATTTCGGGCAATTAGAGGTCTCGCAAGAGCATTTTGAACACGAAAATCACTATAACAACCAATTGAAAAACTGGGAGAATTTGCGCAAATTAAGGGTGATATACTTTAAATAGGACTTTGGTGTTGAAGAGTTGATTTTACGTAAAAGATGTATATCACCTTTCCTGTCACATGAATTGTGTGCTGAACGTTTTTCCTGCACATGATGCTTTTGATTTGTTGAAGACTAATTATCTCTTTTTTTTTGTGGGGGGGGGGGGGGGAGTAAACCACCTCTTCCTCCTTTCGGATGGGGGTTTGAACCTGTTACCATAACTTTTTTTTCAGTTACCCTTCATGTGCAATTCTGCATCCATACCAAATTTCACGGACAGTGAACAATTCAACTCCCTAGTCAGCCTACTATATGGAATGATGTACAGTATATAGACACACGCTAGTGTGTCGCGCCAAGTTAGGCAACAATCATCACAACAAACATCACACCAGTTCAATTGTCGAGGTTGTAAACCATTGTAGCGCGGCGCCATAGCGTCAGTGTCTTATATCTTGAAGCATAGTTGGGCACATTTCAGCTACTTGGGGAAAAATAATAATGCGGTACAAAAGCTTAAATTGTGTTGAAATCGAGAGCAATGACCCACCTGATAAAAATAACTCGTGTAGGAATGCCAGCTAAGCTGCTTTCAAAGCAAAATATGATCCTCAATAACGTTGTAAATGTGTTAACTAGCTAGCTAGAGCTAGCTAGCTAATTCGCTCATCCCCATGTTAAATCCCATAGGTGATTATTCATCGATACCGAGATAACTGGGAGGCTTCCAGCTATGAAATTGGACGAATGGGTGCAGTTAAATACGAACTGCATGCCTTTTATGGTTTGGAGCGTATGGGCATAACAGGGATGGCGTGGGAGGGCGCGTTAGTACGAAAATATTGTTATAACCATTGGTATAGTATTGTCGGCATCGTCTCTCATTGGACGGCCAAAGTTCGGACAATGAGAACGTGGATACTGACGTATGTGCCTAGACACACACTAGTGTATCACGATAAATCTAAACAACGTTGCAAAGAAATTGTATTCACGTCAAATTCACGAAAAATAAACCAACTGTAAAACAAAGCAAAATAAACAAAGCCAAAAACTGGTAAAGAGGCCACTAAGTTGAGAGTGGTTCGGCCCTTCAAAGGAGTGATATCAATACACCAAAACTAACTAAATATTGTAATACAAATTACAACAAAATAAAACCAAACCAAAAACCCATAAAGAGGTGACTAAGTTGAGAATGGTTCGGCCTATAGGCAAAAGGTAGTAGCAAATTGTTGAAAACCAATTTCTTGTTGACGTGGCACTTTATAGTACACATGTGCACGGTAGTGGAGTTGAGCCAATACACAATTAAAAAAAAAAGGGATTGATATCATATCAAAAACCAAAACTGGTAAAAGAGGCCGCCAAGTTCCGAATGGTTTCGGCCCTTCAAAGGAGTGAAATCAACACACCAAAACATTCGCCAACTTAATCGCACCGAATACTAATTCGGACGTTAAATGAAAACTTGAACATTGCTACCGAAAGTAGAAATGTTCTAGTTTTCATTTAACCTTCGAACTATTAAGCGGTGCGATTAACGTGGCGAATGTTTTGGTGTGTTGATATCACTCCTTTGAAGGGCCGAACCATTCGGAACTTGGCGGCCCCTTTTACCAGTTTTGGTTTTTGATATGATATCCTTCATCTTGTAATACTTTGGCTACGGTACCATCTTTTTAACATTGTTAAAAACGACGTGAATAACTTGTTGAACTTGTTGAAGTGGGAACAAAATTTGGAATAATTCGTACGATAGGGCTTAATATTTTTTATTAGCTAGTTTGGCTGTTACATTTTGAATTAAAATGTGATAATACCTTTGAAAATCACTTACAATGTATATTTTATGAGCTGTACCCCCTAACCTGTCGAATCTTTGTTAATGTATCGTAGGATCTAATTTGTGGATTATAAAATTATCTTTTCAACAAGCCATAGAAAATCGAAATTGGTCTGCTGGTTACCGAGATACAGCTGTTCACATCAAACTTTATAGTGAATCTCTGGCGGCCATCTTCCGGCAAACCTGAAGTCATATATTTGGGCACCATATCCAAAAATGTTCCATTTGACACAGTGAAGATATTTTGAAGGAGTCACGCTTTTTTCCAGAAGTGCCCGAAATTTGGCTCTTAGCCGCTTAGCTATTGAAAAAACTACCTGAATAACGTTGATATTTGCCTAATCAAGACACACACCAGTGTGTCGCCCGCCAAGATAAATGATAACATTCAGATAATATATATATATGAGCATGGCGACCACTAGACACGTTGTGTCTTTACTGCAAAGGTAGTTTGGCTGTTTTCAGCCATCTGAGGATAAATAACTATGCGACAGAAAAGGCTGAAACTTGTTTAATCGGGAGACTTTGATCGCCTGACAACATAAAAGTCACTGTTAATGACATAGCTTACTGTTTTCTTGTTGAAAAAACGACGTGAATAACGTTAATATTTGCCTAATTACTTTACAAACTTATTACCGATAACGCTTTTTTTGTATCACGAAAATAAATTCTTCCATGCGGTGAATAAAGCTGGTTCTTAGCTCATTTTATAGGTATTGCTACGGAAATATGCCCTTTTCATATGAACCTTTCTAATTGGTCAAGTGGTTCAGGGGTTAGGGAGCTCCAAATGACCAAATTGATTGTTTTACATTGTTTTAAACATTGTTATTATGCAACACTGCCAAACTGAACATTAAATAAATCCGTTCGTCTTTATTACTAATATGAAATGCTGTCATATAGCATTTCCATCTCATAATGCTAAGAAAAACAAATGGATTTCATCAGTTTGGACCAAAAACAGCTGATATCTACCCTAAACCAAAACTTGTTAAGGATTCCCACCAAGCTTTTTGGCCGTGTGAATTCGTGATATCAAATGCCAAGCTCTTTCGCCAAGCTAATCCCACCGATTAAAACTCCAAACGTTAAATGAAATAATTGAAAATTGCGCAGTAAGCAATTTTCATATATTTCATTTAACCTTCGAACTATTACTCGGTGGGATTAGCTTGGCGAAAGAGCTTGGCGTTTGATATCACGAATTCACACCAGGGTGGCGTTCAAAACTTGAAATGAAATTCCCTGAAATTTCCCGGTTTTCCAGCCCAAAACTGACGTTTTTCCCTGACGTTTTTTGTTTCAGTCGAAGGACGGAGGCGGAGGAATTAAAAAAAAAATGGTTCACGTAAAACCGAAAATCACACTGTCCTCCGAGACCAGTCATTATTTATGGCCGGGGGCCCCGAAAAAATGAAAATGTGACCACCAAATTTCCTATGCTCCCCCTCCCCCCCCCGCCTCCCTTCGGGACCCTAAACAAATCTTGTCCCCCCACTCAAGGTCCAAAAATGATTTTTTTCTTTCCGTGTGGCGAGTGTGTTTTTGACCCCCCCCCCTCTGATGGGACGTGAAGAGAGGGTGCCAATTCATGACTACCCACCCCCCCCCCCCCCTTTCGGCGATAAATAATGACCGGTTCCCAAACTAGTGCTGATAAAAAGTAGGAAGGCCATAATGTAAAAAAAAAAAATACTACAAACGCGCAAAACCCATTACACAGTAGGTCTATTTTATTACGACAAACGACAATATTGGGTTCCTTCGAAAATTGACCCAACTCCCCGGAGTAAGTCAAAATCTCGCGACCGCGTTTATTAACTCCCTACGAATGAAGTGATCATGAATGCTAATGCTTGATCAGGAGCGCCAGGGTTGACTATTTGAGTTACTCAGGTTTCTCTTGGAGTAACTCTGTTTGAGTCAATTTTCGAAGGCACCCATTGACTGTCATTTGATAGAAGTGTGTTCAACATGACGTATCGTAGCCGTCCAAGTACAGCGCGGCGAAACAGTACGGGAAGCACCTACTACACAGATATAGAGAGCATATAAACTCAGCATCGTCAGTGGCAAGCCTGCTT
>JAHWFP010256686.1:0-28738 GCA_023313725.1 Lithobius niger
TTTTTTTTTAACAATGTCAGCGTTATTTGAAGGCAGATGTAGACCACCAAATCCTCAGATTTGGGATGCATCTCAGTGGGAAGAGAACACAGATGATGGCACAGGTTCACACCTCTTTGAACTGTGCTTCCAGATGTAAGCAAACATTACCAGGAACTGGTTACGTTTAAGTACAAGGAACGAAATACATGTACATGCGAAGGTCATTGTTCAAGAATGGATGGATAATGACAGGAACTGATTTTATTGACACGACTTCCAAATGTTGAACATCTCGTAGTTTACGTTTTTTAGTGAGACACATATCTTAACCTTTGTAATACAAGTAAACACTTAACCTAACCTAATGAGCTAACTTAACCTATAACCTAACCATCGTTAGCGTTAACACTTTACCCAACCATTATATTCAAAGTTGTTAAAGTAATTTCTTTGTTGAGAATAAATAGTATTCATAAATGAAAATGATTATTATTAGTATACCGCCCATTATTTACTTACACTTTACTAGTACTAATTGATATGTAAGCATACATAACACCCATTCTGCAATTGTAGTGCCTTTTCAACAATTTAACATTTAATTTTGGGTAAATATTTAATTGGCAGTAGCAAGTAAAGGAAATTACAACTAAGAAATATGGACAAATCTCAAATTACAGGAATAAAATGAAAACTATTATATTTATAGCAAAATACGTAGACACCTAGATTACAGATAAAAAACTTTAGCTTCAAAATGAGACCTGTTTCATTAAAATCCGTTCAGTAGTTTCTGAGATATGCGACTTTACAGAATCAGTTTGGTGGCCATTTTGATGACGTCACTACACGTGACGTAATCGCTTCTTATGTTGTCTCCCGGCTAATTTACAGCCTTTGATATGTATTTATTCAACACCTAAAGTTTGATGCTGGTATCCGGAAGTGATATTTTTTTTTGCATATTCCAAATAAATGACATCGTTGGAATTCCACTGTAGAGGGCAGAAGTCCAGTCCTCAAAACAAGTTAGAATATGTGTTACGGCTGATCTACAAGAAATAAAGCCGAATTAGTCACTTGAAAGTAATTTATAATTATTTAAATGAGTCACCATGATTGCTTTAATGGCCTTTTCAACCACTCTACAAAGAACACATGCTAACATTATAGGACGATAATTTCAGGAAATGTAGTTTTTCCCTTTTTAAAAATGAAGTAATTTTGCCTGTTTTTCACACCTTTGGGAGTTCTCCCAACTGCAAAGAAAGATCGCTACTCCAGGGCAGTACAATGTAAATCTTATGTTTGATTTCTTTGAAGAAGAAAGAAGAGAAACCATCTGGACCAATGGCCAATTCAAGGACGTCAAACTTTGAAGAATTACATCCGCTGTAAGTGTGGGCGGCTTGCATTCTGGAGTGAAAGAAAAAGTTAATTTTGCCGGCCCCCACCAAGCTGGCTAAAAATTGTTTCTATTACAAGGAAAATACATAACCTGTTAGTTTTTGCATAAGTTTCTCGAACGTTGCTGTTTACTTGGAGGTTTTTCGGTGCTGAGCAGCTGCCGGCGTCGTAACCCAACTGCACGGTTCCTCCCGTTCGTTCTTCATCATTTTTTTCCTCTCAATATGTCAGGCGGTGACTCGAGAGGGGAGGTAGGGTGGGTATGGTTATGTATTTTCCTAGCAATAGAAACAATTTTTAGCCAGCCTGACTGGGGGCCGGCAAAATTAACTTTCTATTGCTGGAAAACACGATAACCTGTTAATTTTTGCATTAACAGTTAGACCTCATCAGAGTTAGGTGGCTGGCACCGCCCTGACAGGTACCCAAGGGTTACGAGCCGGCTGTTTCCCCCAAAAAGTTTCACAAATTTCGCACTTTATTTAGAAAACGTGTAAACAGGAATTCGGTCCCTTTCGTTATAATTGGTGGCCCTGAAAAGGAGCATTGGTTTTTATAGATGAAGTCTTGCTTCCGTCTTCGTTTTCTGGGTGCTTTAAGGGGGCTGGATCACACATCTGGCAGCTACGATGGGGCCCAGACGATGTAGTCCATTGGCTTGCTTCGTCATCTCTCTGAAGTAATGGCTTGTGAGGATGGAGCTGCTTTGCCAGGAGGCTGCCATGAGGATGTCTGGAACTGGAACGGAGTTGTGGACTGCCCAGTACGTGGCGAGTGCCTTCAACTCGTGTGCTGTGACCCTGATGCCTTCAGCTGCTTGACTTGTGTCGGAATCATCATAAGTGGCCTGGATTGTGTCGTGTATCCATCTTCAGATAGTGGCTGCGGAGCTTTCACCAAAGTTTCCCTCGAACGGGATGAAAAGTTTCGGATTCACTCGTTTGTAATTCTGGAGAGGTAGAAGCGGAGTGCTCGTACTGGACAGAGGTGGTGTTCCGTTTCTTGACCTATGATGTTGGTTAGCGCTGGAATAACAATGGGTGTTGTTGGCTTGCAGGGCTTCTGTGTCTTGGCGCAAAAGTCGGCTCTGAGAATGAGGGTTATGAACAGGTTGTCCAGTGCGAGGACGCAGAATGCGGGGTTGGCGGACAGTGCTTGTATTTTGCTACATCTTAGGCTTGAGGCTAGGGTGACGGGGAAGACGGTTTTCCTGGTCAGTACTGCCATGGGGCTGTTTAGCATTGTTTCATAAGGTTCTTTTAGTAAGGAGTTTAGGACGATTGACAGGTCCCAATCTGGGAAGGTTCATCTGACAGTTGGTCGTTCGATCGCGAAAGACTTGATTAAGGCCGAGATTCTGTAGTCGTCAAGAAAATGGGTACGTCTCGCAGCTTTGAACACTGTGTTGATTGCTGATCGGTAGACGAGTATGGTTGATACTTTGCGGCCTTCTGCAAAAATGGTGTTGAGGAACTTCAGGAAGTCTCCGATAAGGGGATTGATTGGATTGGCTTTCCTTCTGTTACACCAATGAAACCATTTTGACCAATGGCTGTCGTACATCCTGTTAGATGACGATTTGATTGAGGCGGATGCGATTCTAGTGGCCTGTTCTTTATGAATGCCTGCCTTCGTGAGAAGTTTGGTGATAGTAGCCACGCGTGAAGCTGTAGCATTCCCTTTCTGTTGTGTTAGAAGATCCGGAATGGGTGGAAGCATTCTTGAGTTGTCCACTAGTACAAGGAGGAGGTGTGGAAACCATTGTGATGCGGGCCAAGTTGGTGCGATCAGCAGGAAGAGGCTGTTGGTGTGGCTTATCTTCTGCAGGACCTTGGGTAGGAGCTTGAAAGGGCGGGAATAGGTAAGCGTGCAGATTCTCTCAGTTGAATGTCAGAGCGTCGATGACTGCTGCTTTCGAGTCTGGAACTGGGCTGATGAATAGGGGAAGTCTGGCATTGTGCCTTGTTGCGAACAGATCTATCATGGGGGGTTCCCCAGATGTTGAAGAGTGATTCACAGATGGATTCTTTAGTGTCCATTCCCCTGTTGATAGATTCTTGCTGGATAGTGAATCTGCAATCACATTCCTGCTCTTGGGATGTGTAACGGGAGGATCGTTGTACCCAGTCAAATGCAGAGGTTGAAGATCTGTGATGTTATGTTGTGGAGGTAGCGGGACTTCGTTCCGCCTCCATTCCTTATGTAGGCCACAGCTGTTGTGTTGTCCGCTTGGATTTGGATGGTCTTCCCTTGGCTTGCGGATTGAAAGTGGCATAATGCGTGGAAGATGGCTTTCATTTCTAGGACTTTGATGTGATCCGTATTCGGTTCCCAGGTTCCGGCTGTTTCCGTGTCCTATGTGAGCTCCCCAGCCATGCATCGATGCGTCTGTTAGGATAATTAAGTCTGGGTGTGGTTCGTACAGGGGTACCGTTTCCAGTAAGTGGAGGATGTTTGACCACCATAGGAGGGCTTCCCATGGAAAATCTTTGGTTGTTGTTTGACGAAGGTGGTGGGGGGGGGGGGACTGTGAGGTTTTTAAGTGTCTATTCTGAAGTGGTGGAATGGGCATGTCATCCATCTGCCATGTGGAATTAGGTTTGCCATTGAGTCCTTATTCCCCATGAGAGAGTTTAGTTCGGTCAGGGAGTGGTCTTTTTGCTGGCGAAAGTTGTGAATGTGTGGTATGATGTATTCTATTCTTTCCAGTGAGGGTCGGGTGCTCGGTTTCGTTCCACGCCGCTCTAAAACCTAGTTCCACACCAAGACGAAACCATCTTCAACGAACACAAGCGAAACAACTCAATGTTCAGGGCAACCTGTTCATTATAATGTTTGTGGTCACGCACTACACTATGATGGTCAGGCCGTGGAAATAAGCCACAGCAGAACACCCTCACGTTTGGTTTGATTTTAGTAAGTGTTAGAATTGCATTTTTCAATTGTAATATGGAGGGACCTTACCCACGTTATTTGGTTGAAAGTTATTTGGTTGACTTCTTTGGTTGAAAGATTTGTTTGGGTCGGCAGACTATGCAGCAGACCTCCTGGATCTCCCCAGGAAATGTACGATATTCGCACCTGGGGAGGGAGGGGGGCATGTGTGTTAGAGCAGAGGATGATATTGCA
The DNA here is from genome assembly GCA_023313725.1 of Lithobius niger. Taxonomy (NCBI): domain Eukaryota; kingdom Metazoa; phylum Arthropoda; class Chilopoda; order Lithobiomorpha; family Lithobiidae; genus Lithobius; species Lithobius niger. The sequence goes on from JAHWFP010256686.1 coordinate 4,519, forward strand.
GATGTGTTCTGTAGTGGTAATGCAAAAGGATGAATACGATGTGTATCTCGTACAAAGTTGAAAACAACAAACCATGACTCCAATAGTCTCGGAGATCATGTAGATAATGTTTTCCTATTTGGTGTTTGAGTTTAAGCCCCCAGCAAAAATTTTAGCAGTAGCGGAAACACGAACACAAGGCTTGTAATGAATGGCTTGCAGCAATAAGGATGGTTGGTAAAATATGGTTGGAGGAATGGACTGTAGGGATAGTTGGTAAATTATATATGCCTGGTGGGGAAAACGTCAGTTTTGGCGAGTTGCTTTGGCCCAAATGCTTTTTGTGCCTACGATAAGCAGATTTTGGCTATATACGTTCGGTAGCTTAAGTAATTCATGAAAGTAGAATCGAGATCAGCAGTTGAAGCGTCAAAATGGTTTCGATTTCCGAACCGGGATGGAAGTGGTGTCACATGACGGAGCAGTCTAAGACACACGATTAGCATATGAACCAAAGCTCGAAAATATCAACAGTAGAGTTAAACAAATGTTTGTTGCTATTAGGGTCACTGCGTTAATGTTCGTTTGTTTTCTAAGCTGGTCAGGGTCAGTACAGAAAGAATTCATCTGTGGGGCATCTCATGGCACAACTTATAATTTATCAAAAACATGGCAGCGTTCTGGTCGGCGTTTGCAAACGGGCCGAAAGTTGGCTGTCTCTCGTCAATGATGTTTGTATCGCTAAAGTGTCCAAAAACTAAATGGATTCATAGCAAGGTTGCCGATAGCAAACTCAAGCGTGCCATATTCGTTTACAATTTCGCTCAAAACACGGTGACATTCACGTAAGGTAACAGCAACAACGTTCAATGTACACAAAACCACTGGACACCAGACGAAGTTTTGTAGGTAATGGCTTCGGCCGTTTCACTTGGTAAGTTAACACAGTCAGCATGAAAAAGTCTGAACACACATTTACTCACCCACCATTTAGTAGAGAGGTATTACATTATTTGCAATAGCTTTTCTGGAAGTAGGGAGGTAAACAGGTGGAGAGCGTTGGAGGACATTTCCGGCCGCCATGACATCTCACCCGTAAATAGGGAGCTTGATTTGCTGCAAGAAGCGATTGGCACTTGTTGCGTGCAAGAAGGGGGTTGATTTGCTGTGAGGAACCAATGGCATTAATAACTATAAGAAGTTGATTCACTGTGAGAAGCCGTTAATTAGCCATTATTTCCTATTGCCATTAATTAGCCATTTATTGAGAAAGGGGTCATCAGCTGTGTTGACTGTGTTGACTGCGTATTGCCAATTGCTACTTGTGACACCGTCCTGTTTACCCCGTCTCTGGTCCGAGCTACTTTGAGGGGTTTGAAACCAAGCAATGCAGTCGCCCCTGATGGCTACTCTGCTTTCTTTTACAAACAAATTGGAAATGAGATTTGTAAGCCACTTGCTTTTATCTTCAATCTCTTTTGCTGAGGCAAGGCAACCCTCAATTTAGAGCACGGCAAATGTGGTCCTGGTCTTTACGAAGGGCAACCCTTCAGACAACAAATTACAGACCTATTGCCCTCACGGTGGTGCCCTACAAGGTGATGGTATCACTCATAAAATCCGAACTTTTGAAATATTTGGTTGGCAATAACTTAATTTAAAATTACCAATTCGGCTTTCTCCCGTGCCGGTCTGCGACTACCCAACTTTTGGCATACCTTGATCGTTGGACTAGCGCCCTAGACGAGGGCGTACATACCGATGTGATTTATTATGATTTCCAAAAGGCTTTTGAGTCGGTGGTTCATCAGAAGCTTCTCTTTGAAGCTGGAACATCTTGGGATTAGGGGTAAACTGTTGTTGGAGTGGATTGCATTGTAATTGGTGACACTCGTTCGTCCTCTACACAAATTTTAAGTGGCATCCCACAAGGGTCAGTACTGGGACCTCTTTTGTTTGTTGTATACCTGAATGACCTGAAACCATCATCTGAGGCCATTCAGCAGTTTAAGTTTGCGGGTGATCTGAAGCAGGGTGTCCCACTGCTTGATCGCGTTTTAGACTCTGGCATGTTGAGTGACTCGGTTTCTTTGGTTTTGGACTGGAGTGTTAGATGGCAATTGCCATTGTCCGTCAAAAAGTGTCACTCTTTTCATATCGGCAATCTCGAGGGCACCATTCCATATTTTCTAAATTACCAGCCTTTGCCCAGGGTTTCGAGGTGAATGATTTAGGGATCTGCCTTACTTTAAACCTTAAACCCTTCAGGCATTGCCTTTGCATTTCAGCAAAGGCTTTTTGCAGGTTGGCTATTGTGGATCGCTGCTTCATTTCCGGAAATGTAAAAACTAAGGTTTTTGCTCGCCCCATCATTGAGTATGCCATCCCGGTGTGGTCCCCATCGTTACTGAGAGATATTGACAGACTTGAATCTGTCAAACAAAAATTCACCAAACGGTTCTCCGGTTTGCGGGACTTGTCTTACTGCGAAAGGTTGGTTCGGACCGAGGTACAATCGCTTGAAATTCGGCGACTCATTACTAACTTAACCCTCACATTTAAGATTTTGCATGGTTTCCTAGCTGTCGACCTGCCGATTTTCGATCCCAGTCCTTGTGCGAATACCCAACTTGCTTCACAGGCGCCTAAGATCGAGTGCCTAAGAAATTTCTTTTGCATTAGGGTTATCCGCGCATGGAATGCCTTGTCGAGTGAGGTTGTTGAGGCGAGTTCAGTTGACGAATTAAATTTTTATTAAATAAAATTTGCCTTAGGACATTTTTAAAGAGGCCAGAATTGGTTGCTCCACTTGTCCCTTGACTCTTTTTTGTTTTATACTTCCTCTCCCTTTTATGGACTGGTGTTAGTGGGTTCCCCCTTCCAGCTTTAAGCCCCTAACGTGGTTAAACTTGACTTTCGGAGATTTGGCAAGTTCCCCGGCGTATCGAGATTGACAATGGAGCACATGATGATTATGAGGGGGGAAGACGGTATGCTGTAAGAAGACACTAGTACTTGGCTTTCATACGGAGGTGGTGGATTTTCTGTGCGAAGCACCTGACACTGGCTGACTGTAAGGAGGCGATTGATTTGCTGTGAGAAGTCACTAATACATGATTATAAGTCGGGCATCCAACCCAGGGACGATTCTTTAATACTGGGATTTTAGGAGATTTTCATCAGATCCCGGGGATAATCCCGACATTTCTCAATTTTTCTCATGATTTTCAGGGGCTAAAAAATTACAGGAAAGGAAGTTTGCATTCGAAAACTTTGTTTAAAATACTCTGAAGATGAAAACTGAAGTGAGTAACTAAATGAATTAGTAATATGTTCTTTTGTTCATTCAAAATTAGCTTATTTTTAAAAGTTGAATACATCAAGGGGAGTGTTGTGAATGTGTTATTTTTTAATCTAGTTGTGACGTGTGCCGCAGTCTGTAAACCTTACTGCAGTTACTGCAACCCGGTGATTACTCACGAGCAACTAAAAAAAAGTCACATAAAAGATGTACTCATGTAACAAGTAGGCTTAAACATCAAACAATGACGCTTACTCATCTCCTTCACGGTTTATGCACGGTTAAATTTGTTTAGTTTCTTCTGCCACTCCTCGACTGCCTGCCAGCTCGATTCTTGTAGTGTACGCCAACAAGAGTAAAACCCATACGCCGATTATCAATTCAGTGCAGTTAGATTTCATCACGCATACAGAACATCACTACGGCAAGCAATGCCAATAGAAAACTCAAAAGCCTTCGGTCCAATTCAATTAGCCAAAACAATGGAAAATCTGAATTGATTACACGTGATATTTCACAAGCTACTGCAGAGCATCAGGATAAAGCGGGACAAGTGGTAGGGTATTAATTCGGTTTTCACATTAGTTCTAAAATAAAACTCAAAAGGTCATAGCCTAATACTTCAAGTTTGCTTTGTTGTTGTTATCATTAGCATGAAACGGCTTGCTGCTTTTTTGCTATGTGGCTTTAAAACATACAGATGCAAACTCTGAATTTAAAATATCATGGAAGTACTTAATAACCTCCCAACCAGCTAAAGGCCAACTTCTCATTTAAAGCTATTTGCTCAACACTGCACGGACAAATTAATTTTATTGTGATTGCCTAGTAGCAGCTAATAGTTAGTAATCCTGACCAATTTGGGTTAGTGCCTGGTCAGTAATCCTGACCAATTTGGGTCCATGCCTGGTCCCTCGGCAACTTACCAACTTCGTATAGTACTCGACCTCTGGAGTTGTGCGCTTGACTTAAATGTTCCCTCTGACACTATTTACTTCGACTTCCAAAAGGCATTTGAGCCTGTGGTTCACTGAAAACTTTTGTTTAAATTGCAAAAAAATTGTTATTAGTGGGGATCTCTGGAGATGATCCTTGCTTTCCTTTCAAATTGCTCGTACAGAATCCGGGTAGAGGACTCGCTCTCATCGTCAACAAACGCTATTTGCGGAGTTCCCCAGGGCTCTGCACTGGGCCCACTCCTGTCGCTATTTTCCTAAACGATTTACAGCTGTTCTCACCAAATCACGGTCCTCAAATTTGCGGACGACTTGAAGCTTGGGTATTAACTACTGGAGATAATCTTGCCCTAGAGACTGAAATTAATAGTGTTTCAGAATGGGCTATTACATTCCAGGTTAGAAATTCTAATCCATGTCATTCCTACTTGTTAGATGGCACCTTTTTTGTCCGATTTGGAAGAGATCTTGGCATTTGGATCACTCCAAACCTAAAGCCTTCGCTTCATTGCCACAAAATTGCCGCATCGGCTGTTCATCGGCTTGCTGTTCTAAGTCGTTGCTTTACGTGGGGAAATATTCGTATAAAGGTTTGGGCGTTCAAGGTCTCCGTGCACCCTCTTTTAGAATATGCCACCCCCGTGTGGTCCCCTGCTTTGCTGAAGGATATTGATTTGGTGGAATCGGTACAGTGGCATTTCATGAAAGGTCTACCGGGTTTGTGAAACTACTGAAACACGTTTGAGTGTTGCAGGGTTGGAAACACTTGAACTGCGAAAATTAAGATTTGACCTTCTGCTTACTTTTAAAATTTTACATGGTTTTCTTTCTGTTGATTTGCCATTCTTCGATGTTCGTTCTGCGAGTGTAACTAGAGGTCACTCTTGGAAACTAGTCTAGACTTAATAGCCGTAAAGAGTATTTTTGCGATCATAGTGGTTTCGGCTTGGAATTCATTACCGGAGGAGGCTGTGTCCGCACAGACCGTGTCTGGTTTTAAATGTGTACTGAACGGTCTCCCCATTATCAACTTTTTGAAAGGGCGGCGTTAGCCAACCTACTATTGTTTTGGGGACTGGTATTAGTGGCTACCAGCCCTTCCATTTTCCCTCCACCTTCTGTTCTGTGGAAAACTCTTATTATTATTATTACTATTATTATTATTATTATGTCATTTGTGATGCTTGGGGCTGGAATGGCTCATTGCATCGAGCAGTAAGATATCTCGTTTTTTATTGTTTCTAACTACATATTTCGATGGATGGATGCAAAAAATGTATTAGTGAGACATCAGAGACCACATGAAAACCAACGGCAGCATTCTGGGTGAGTTTTGTGATGAGATACAGACATTTGAAACTTTGAATCGGGGACGAATTCGACATCGCAAACGAAACGTGGTGCATTCGCAAGTGACGCATATGACGCACTAGGAAAAAAATCGGGAACGTTCGCAAATTACGGGCCAGTGTAATCGCAAAGTGACGTCACAACGAAATCAATATGTCGAGATGCCAAGAATGCGAGAACTTTTCACAAACAAATGAAGGGGACATACTGGCATGTGACCAGTGTAAAGGCAAATACCATAGAATAACTGTACGGGTTTGGCAAATACAACAATAAAAGCTATGGAAAGAAAAAAGAGAGATGAATGGACATGTAAAAGATGTAGGAAACAAAGACAAAACAAAACTCGAACAATGCTGAAGACGATACAGAGGACGACATAGAACACGATCAGGAGGAATTAGATGCAAGAGAAAACGGTGGTGCAATGACACACATAGAAAAAAAAATTGATGCTATGAAAAAAGTGAACTAAAAAATTCTGGAAGGAATGCAGTTTATCGATAAGAAGTATGAAAAAATGCGTGAAGAAAACATCGAAATTATAAAGGAAAAAGAAGCAATAAAAAAACGACTAAAACTCCTGGAAAAAAAAGTTGAAAAAATGAAGAAGAACACTGAAGACACACAAGTGCTTAGTACAAAAGTGAACCAAGTGCAACAAACACAAAATGAAAATGTACAATATAGCCGAAAAAGAAATATAGAAATATTTGGAGTCGAAAGTGAAAGAAACGAAGACATGCATGACGATTCATCGACTTGTTGAGGGTCTGCAAATACAACAATTTGAAGAAAACCACATCGAAAGAGCCCATAGACTGTCCAAGAAAATAAGACCAAGCCAGACACAATCATTGTGCAATTCAGAAGCCGACAAATAAGAGACGAGTGGCTAAAAGGGAAAAAAAAAGAAGAATAACAAATGACGACATTTTCCAAAATGGAAATACATCTGAATGAACATCTAACTCCTTTTTATAAGCAACTTCTGTGGCAAACAAAAGAGCAACTAAAGCAATCATTCAAATACATCTGGGTTAAAGAAGGAAAGATACAGCTAATGAAAATGAAAAATATATCTACACCATCAAAAGCAGCACAGACCTGGAAAACCTAGTGAAAAAAATAACACAAGATAATGCAGTTAACAACTTAGAAATTTAGGATGAATATGTGGAAAACGACACAGTTAACTGCTTCTCAGAACTGAAGGAAAAATCAACATATTTTGGTAATAATTGTGGTATACTGGGTCTTCATGTAAACATAAAAAGCTGTAGACTGAATTGGGAGGTCTTCCAAATTGAAATTGAAAATAGCGGAATAAACTGGGATTACCTGGTCCTTACAGAAATTAATATTAAAAATGAGGAATTTGCAAATTATACCCTAAGTGAATATGAACAATACAGTTAATGTAGAAAAGAACAGAGAGGGGGTGGAGTAATAGTATTGTTAAAAAGAATAAATTCCATGATATTACAAGAGAAAACATTTCACATGATAATAATAATGGCTTAGACATAAAGTTTACTCATAGAGACAAAGTTTACAACTTAATTGCAATGAATAGAATGCCCTCATCAAGTCGACAAAAATGTATGGTTAATCTGATAAAACTTTTAATGAAAGACGCAAATAACTTTAATGTAAATAAAATTTTAATAGGAGATTTCAATTTCAATTTAGGGACAAAAACCAGAGAAAAAAATAAAAAATATGATTATTGAAAAATTCGAAAATTTTTTAGCTTCCTTTGGATTTATACAAAACATTACTACGCCTACAAGAGAAGAATATAGATTAAATAAACTTATCAAATCATGCCTAGATATAATTTTTACAAAATCAAAAACACTGATAAATGTCGGACTTGTGGTCAAACAGAAACTTGCAGATCATTATTACACTATCCTTGAGACATACAATCTAAACGATCCAAACAATGCACCACACAATAAAAATAATACGAGCACGGAAAAAAACCTAAATAACAAGGGAATCACACAACAATTAGAAAATATTAACTGGAAATGCTTAGATAAATTGGAGGATCCAAACGAAATATATAAGAAAATTAATGAAGTAATAACTAAGATCTATGCCGAAAATAGTTACACTGTTTAAAAAAGGACGAAAAAAACCAATGAAACAGGAATGGATGAACGGTGAATTATTAGAGATGATTAACACTAAAATTAACCAATGGACAAAAATATGTAAAACATACTAAAACAATGTTGTATTATGACTTGAAAGGCAAATATGATCAATGTAAAAAAGAGATTAGAAACAAAATAAGTTCAACTTTAACAAACATACTACGAACATTTTTTTTAGACAAAATAAAAAGGATAGTAAAAAAGTTTGGACAAAACTACACAATTTAACAGGGAAAAAAGGACAAATTGTAAATATTGATGAAAATCTAAAAGCATCATTCCCAGGGGATAATATTGAGGATACTTGTAAAAGATTCACTAATAACTTCATTGAGCAAATTGCAAAGCTAAAAAAACAACAAAAAGCGAAAAAACATCAGTACGAACATAATAAAGTAAATAACAAAAGAGCGGATAACACTATGACGATTATAACACTAAGTTTATATGATATACGGAAAATTATAAACAACTTAAAAATAAAGAACTCAGTAGGATATGACGGTTTCTTGCTAGAACATTTTATACAGACAAGTCAAAACTCTATCATATTCATAATAAAATTAATTACTGCAATTATCAATAAGGAAATTTGGCCCGACGATCTAAAAAAAAAAGCCCAATTTTAACTGGGGGGAGGTCAAAATTGGTTTCTATTGCCTAAGGGGAAAAATACACTACCTGTAAATTAAATTGCATTCAGTTCCTGAGTGCTCTGTACCCTGGAGGATTTTAAACTCTCTAGATACGCCCAGCTCAGACACCCACCTCCGCATGCGCGAGACCGGCGCGCGCTGGCCCTCCATAAATAGCGCTACGGCGTAAGCCAGCCATCTACTTTTCCTCACGAAATGTCAACCATGATGGTGACTCGAGAGGGGAGGTCGGGTGGGTATTTACAGGTAGTGTATTTTTCCCCTTAGGCAATAGAAACCAATTTTGACCTCCCCCCAGGTAAAATTGGGCTTTCTAATTGCCGGGAAGAAAAATACACTACCTGTAAACTAAATTACATTTACAGCAGACCTCGTCAGTATAGGTGGCGGGCACCATCATGACGGGTTCCCGAGGGCGTGAGCTGGGTCCCCAGTGACAGAGTTGTGGTTTAGTTGCAGGCGCAACGTTCTCTAGTCACGGCCGACTTTCTGCGCAAAGGCAGTCTGAGTGGGGAGGGAACTTTCAATAGCCAAGGCGAGTTGGTGAGAAAGTTCAGGTTTTTTTTTTTTTTTTTAATTTCTCCTTCCATCATGGTTTATTACAAAGCATATCACAAATTTTTCAAATTGAAAAGGGAAAATTCTTACCATTATTAAGAAGAAACCTGTAGAGAATTTTGGCCATTTAAGATCCTTCAGCTTTGGAGTTGATCCGGGCAGCTTTAACGTCGGGTATACTTTACGACCAATCAGGCGTGAACTCAAATTTTGTAAACACAGGTGGCGCCATACGTTAAATTCTTCGGGCGATTGGAATCTTGCGTGCGTCAGGCATTTAACAAATCAAACTGTGCTGCCATTTTTTTTTTTTGAGATGTGTTAATTATTCCATCAAGTTATGGTTAGCGGTTTAGAGGCGAGAAAGTTCTTCGCTTAACCCACAAATGCTTTGAAAAACAGAGAGAATTGTCCGGTGGTCTTGTTTTGCAACTTTCCATTGAAAGTTATACTGATCATCAGTGATGTTTCCAGCTGATTCTGTATTTGAGTGCGAATGTGAGTGGAATTTTTACGATGTTGTGCTTCTATTATGCAAACGTATTTTCAACAAATGAATTGAAGCAGGTAATTTTCCCAGACATGACCAACATTGAAGTTAAGGTTGGATAATGTATCTATTGAACAGGTGTGGAATGAGCAGTCGAAAACAGTCAGATTGAAAATTTTGGAGGGCCCATTCCGAAGTAAAACTAGTAGAATGATGAAGTCAGGTGAAATGATTTAAGGCCGTGCGACAAACGAAAAACTATAGCCCTTGGCGCGGGAGCGGCAATTTATGCAGGGGAGAGTTCTGGTTTTGAAATTGGAGACAAAACGCATTTCGGGCTTGGTTGGGGTGAAGCGGGAAGCATTATCCCACTGCCAAACTTGACGGGCGATGTACCGATCTGCAGGCATGGCCTGGTTGGTCCGTAGCCACTCTTGAGAGATGGCCGCCTGTTGACGGCGGGCATTTTCAGCGAGATTACAGGGTTCGAGAATCGATGTGGTAGTGATAGGGCGAGGCTCATAGTTTACCGTATGGTTCCCAACTCGGACCTGAAGGAGAGGAGCATAATTGTCGGTTTGGCAGGCCATGCTTGCGGTAGGGACAGGTCGAACGGGAGGACGAATCGGCGGATGAGGGTGATGGATCTTGAAAAGAGGCCGCTTTCCCGTGAGGGGAAGGGGAGAAAGTCGCCGAAACCGAGCGTCAGCTAGCTCGACACGACGTCGAAGCTTGTTGTTGCTTTCGAGCAAGTTGGCAATGTTTGTGCGTTGGGCTGTGATGATCTTATCAGCACTTGAGAGTTTGGTTTTAATGGTGGCAAATTCAGCGGCGATTGGTTGGCAGTTTTTCAATAACCTAGCACGTTCCTTCTTGTTCAGCTCCAGCTTGTGTTGGATGGCTCCGAAGTGTCACCGAAGTTGGTAAGTTTAGACTTTGACTTCTTGCTCGAGTCGAGGCCTTGTGAAAGGACAGTCGGAATTCCAGAGTTAGCACAGGGAGGCTGGACGATAGGGGGGTTAGCGACTGATGGCAGGGACAGAATTGGAGATTTCCCGGTGATTTCGGTAGCGACGTTGGAGGTGAGGTCGGTCGGGACAACAGCTTGGCCTGGAACGAGAGAGGACGAAGGAATAGCCGGAGATTTGGAAGAAGAGCGAGTGCGCTCACGTTGCTCCTTGCGCTGTAAAGATCGTTTGGCAGCAGCGGTGTTCTTCTTGACGATTAGGGCCCAGTCATGTGGTAGGATAGTTTTGCTGATAGTGCAAAGGTCGGTATAATAATTACACGTCCTGTGGTTCTGGCAGGAGGGGTGGGGGTCGTATCTTTTGATCTTCGAGAGGATGGGAGCACAGTTGCAGGAGTCCGGATTGCGGAGTGGAGCACTGTGAGTCTTGCCACCGCGTGTGCGCGCCATGACGGACATGATGAGAAGACGTCAACGCGGGAAAACTCGCAGGGATAATAAGTTTTGGCAGGAAACGAGAGGGAGCATCAATTGCGACAAGAGAGGGGGGCACAGGGATCAAGAGAGGCAAGGCGACAGCAGGCGAGGGCCTGAACAGGGCAGCTTGCTGTGAGGGAGGTAAGACTGGAAGACGAGAGTAATGTCATGGACGAGCGGGAACGATGAAAAGAACGGAAACGTCAAGCTGGACAGGACGAAGAAGCACCGAATGACAATTTGAGTCTTCCGAGGGTCGAACAACAGAAGCAGATATTCTTCGGGTAAGCCTGTAACGTCGGGCGAACGGGCTGTGGGTGGTGGTTGCTGAGCCGGGCGACGGCGTAAGATGCTGATGTAATTACAGGCTCGAGCAGATAATTTCCAAGAAGAGTAGTGGCGGATACGGTGAACACTTCACTTGCTTGGTTGCCAACAGGACGAACGGAAAGATGAGAATCTTAGTTCAGCTAGACGTCGAAATTGAGAAATGGGCTGGGAGGCCAAAGGGAAGAAGCCTCCCGGAAGAGTGCTGCACGGGCGGCATCCATCATGAGGCGGACGGTGCAGTAAAAAGGTGGCCACGATGTACGAGAGAAGCCTCTAGCTACGGCGGACATCCTTTAGCGGAAGTTTTGCCTCCCTGAAGGGAGTAAATGTAAGAAAGAACAAACGCACCTTATCCTTGTAGGGGTGAGCGGCGAGCGGGTAAGGAGCGAGAGTGAACGGAGCCGTCTTGGCGCAACGGCCAACAGGCGGCGAACGGAGGTTTCTTTGCCGGCTTGAAAAGATGGTAGAGTGGCGGTAATCGAGCAAGCGAACGGCGGCTGCGAGCAGCGGCCGTGAAATGCGTGAAACATGAGTGGCAGCCACAACGGGGCTAAATGCAGCGATGGATGAATGACGAGAATCAGTCACCAAGCGGCCGAGAGTAGCGGTGTCAAGGGCTCGGAAGCGCGACAAACGATAGTGTCTTCGTGAAATTGGTGAACATCAGATAATGAATGCATCATTGCAGAACGAGTTGGACGCAGAAACGACGAAAATCTTCGCCTAAACCCGGATGACGCTGGTGGTTAGGGAAGCCGCAGCGATGGTGGGCTCAGCGAACGGGAACGGCGAACGGTGAATGGTGAGCGGCCAGGGCCGTGGCGTTGAGGCAGCGGCCGCAGGGGCCGTGTGAGCTTTTAAGACTGATGAGCGATGCGGTGGTCTTGAAGACAACCGAGCAGCGAACGGGAATGATGGACAACGTGACATCGGGCGGTGGTGGGAAGCTGCCTGGTGCGATGAGCTGCAAGGGCTGCTGAGCGACGGGAGTGGCGGGCGGTATGGTGAGCTGCAAAGCCGGCGAACGAGAACGGCGAACGAACGGGCAGGGTAGCGACGTGACACAGCGACTGCAGGAGCTTGCTGAATGGTGACGGGAACAGCAGGCGGGGTGATGATCAACAAAAGCCGGCGAACGGGAACGACGAACGATGAGCGGCTAGGGCATGATGCGATGAGCTGCAAGGCCAGCAGAATGACTACGGGAGCGGCGGACGGCGTGGTGAGCTTTGAGACCGGCGAACGAAAACAACGAACGACAAGCGGGAATGACGGGCGATACAACATGCTTCGTAAGGCCTATGGGAAGTCGTAGGGCCGGCCACGCAGCAACGGGAGCGTGGGCGGCGCGATGAGCTTCAAGACCGAAACGGAACGACGGACGACAAGCCATATTTCATAAGGTCGGCGACGGCAAGCGGGAAGGTGCACGGTATGATGAGCTGCAAGGACCGCTAAACGGTGACGGAGAGGCGGGCAGTGCGACGAGCTTCAAAGACCGGCGAACGGGAACGGCGAACGAGAACGACGAACGACGAACGGCCAGGGCAGCGATGTTGGCACAACAGCTGCTGGGGCTTGCGCTGAGCTTCAAGGCTGACGAACAATGATCGAGAACGGGCGGGAGTCAATCTTATGTAGCAGGTGAGTGGCAAATGGTGAACGCTTCACTTGCAGATAGACGAAAATCTTTGTCCGAGGCCGAGAAAATTTGCCTCATGAGACGATGACCAGCGAACGAACGAACGAACGCAACAGGGCCTTCTACATGTAGAGGCAGGTGCTGCGAACGGGAACGAGAACGACGAACGAGAAGCAGCATGGTACGATGAGCTGCAAAGGCCGCTGAATGGCGACGAGAGTGGCGGGCGGTGCGATGAGCTTCAGAGACCGGCGAACGGGAACGACGAACGGGAAGATGCGTGGTGCGATGAGCTGCAAAGACCGCTGAACGGCGACGGAAGTGGCGGGCGGTGCGATGAGCTTTGGAGACCGGCGAACGGGAACGACGAACGATGAACAACAAACGGCCAGGCAGCAATGTTGACGCGGCGACTGCAGGTGCCGAGCTTCGAAGGCCGACGACCGATACGGTGTTGAAGGGCTTCAAGATTGGCGAACGGCGAACGGGAATGAAGGTGGCGACGAGAGTGGGCGGTGCATGACTTCAAGGCCGGCGAACGGGAACGACGAACGAAAACCAAGATGGCGGGTGACAGAGCGAAGCAGCCGAGACGGATGCGTGGAGGAAAAGAGATGGCTGGCTTACGCCGTAGCGCCATTTATGGAGGGCCTGCGCGCGCCGGTCTCGCGCATGCGCAGGTGGGTGTCTGAGCTGGGCGTATCTAGAGAGTTTAAAATCCTCCAGGGTACAGAGCACTCAGGAACTGAATGCATTTTAATTTACAGGTAGTGTATTTTTCTTCCGGCAATTAGAAAACAGATTATTAGACCAATATATAAAAATGGAAATAAAAAAGATATAAATAATTATCGTCCATTGCTGCGAGTCATAAATAAGATCGTAGAAAGTTTTTTTGCAACAAAAATGGAAGAATTCCTTACAAAGTTTAAGATTTTAAATAAGAACCAATTTGGATATCAAAAAGGCTACACTGGATGCATTAAATAATATTAACAACAATTTTACAAGAGCACTTAACGAAGGAAAATACATCGGTGCCATCTTAATCGACCTCAAAGAGTCATTCGATACCCTTGATAAAAATGTATTAAACAACAAATTAAATAAATGTGGTATTCGAGGCAAAATGCAAAACATTCTAACGAATTATTTAACTAATAGAAAGTGCTGTGTCAGAATTGACAATAAAACTGATGAATGGAAAAAAGTTGATTTTGGAGTACCGCAGGGCTCCATCTTGGGTCCAATACTTGTCTTGATTTATATTAATGACATACAGGACTTGAGATGAAATTCTTACATTACACTATACAGGGTAGGGCAGAAAGGACGGAACACCCTTGGCAATCAAAGATGGTAATTGTTAGGATAATGAAACTTTGCGTGGTATGTAGGCGAACGGGGGGGGGGGGGCCAACTAACCATGAATCGATCACTGACCTTGACGCATATTTTCAAGGTCATCGTGATGCTAACTTTTAACTATGCTTCGTAGAACTCCAGTTTAAATTAGAAACTTGTAGACATTGGCAAGGCATGGCCATTGCAAAAAACAGAACGAAATTCGGTACGCTAGTTTAGGAGTTACGAAAAATTGCAAGCATCATTTTGTTGTGCTGACCGAGTGGCTTTCCTGCCAAACAGTGAATGTAAAATTAAGTCCAGTGGTCCTCAAAGTACATGAAGCATGCTTGGAAACAAACAGCAACTGACACACTGACTCAACACTAGCTCAACACAACCTGCTACATCACACGTATAAACAGAATGGTGCTGCAAACTACAGCATCTTATGCAAGTTGGCATAGTTTAGTCACCGTGGTCGTCTAGAAATGAAACTAATGTTGCTCCTCCCTCAGGTTAACATTTCTGATTTTGTTTCAGAGCTGATCACGGTTAATGAATTATGCCAATTTGCGTATGCTGCCAACACCATTACAATGCATGGTGTACGAAAGAGCCTGACATAACTGTTTGACAGGAAAGCATAGTTAAAAAGTTAGCATCACGATGACCTTGAAAATATGCGTCAAGGTCAGTGATCGAGTCATGGTTAGTTAGCTCCCCGTTCGCCTACATACCATGCAAAGTTTCATTATCCTAACATTAACCATCTTTGATTGCCAAGGGTGTTCCGTCCTTTCTGCCCCACCCTGTATGCAGATGACGTGATGTTGTCCATAAATATAAACTTAGACACAATGAAAACTATTCTCCAGCAGGACTTTGATCAGATAAATGAATATTTTAACTTTTTACCAATAATGACATCACATATGAAAATAGACAACGTAAACATTAAACACCATATAATGGGCTGTACAAAATTAAACTGTAGATGTAAGAATGTTGAAAGTGTAAATGAAATAATGGATTATTAATTGACAAAAATTGGAAGTTCTACAATCACATTGAAGGACTTACTGTTAACTCTATACCTTACTCTATACAAAATCAGAGACTTAATAAACAATAAAATTAAAATAAAGGTTTATGAAGCTTTAATCCTATCACAAATTAGATACGTATGTACAGTATACGCAACCACATCGGAAGGATTAATAGAAAGGCTTCAAACAATTTTGAATACAGCAGCAAAAGTACACTTTAACAAAACTAAAAAAAAGGATAGACATATTTAGACAAAACAAACTCATGACTGTTAAAAATATACTCGATTATACAATAATTACACAAAACTATTATAAGACAGAATGGAAAAACACAATAGAAAGGGAAACAAGAAAAAACCACATTTAGTTAAAATTGCCAAATTATAGAAATTCATATGGGAAAAGAGGATTGAATTTTTTAATACCATACATTTTTAACAAGCTAACAGAAGAACTGAGAAACCTGACATTAAACAACATAAAATACAGGATAAGAGATTATATACTCAAACAATAATTGTATACTTTCATGATTTTTAATGTGTTTTTTAATGTTATAATGTATATAGTTTTTAGTGTTATAATGTATATAATGTTTTTATTGTTATTTTTAAAATGTTATACTATGAAACTGACATGTTTTAACACTGCTGTTCTTTTGCATTTATTAATGAACTATAACTTGTAAATTGTGTACATACAAATACTATCGTATTTCGTGCAGTGTGAGACAATAAATTAATTATTATTAATTGGGGAAAATACGTTATCAAACCTTTTCTCAACTAGGAAACGTTAAACTGTCTACATAAACAAGGCTTTTTATATTGCCACGTTGCAATAATTTCCATTTCCAACGATTTTCAGGCTCTTTTAAAAATTAATTGTTAGTGCACATCAGAAGCCTGAAAACAGCACAATTATCACAGCTGTAAAAAATAAATGTACACTGTACAGTGATCATCATGCTCCTACATACAGATGGACAATATTATTGGTTAAGTCTTGGTGGGCTACACATAGTGTGTGTCTTAACTTCAGGAGCCCCCCCCCCCCCCCAAGTTTAATTCCATTGAGAATGGTCAGTCAAACAGTCAGCCAGCAATTTTTCTGGCCAATCAAAGGCAAAGAATACAAGTTGGTGCGTATCCTTATTGCTGCCTTTCTAACAATCTTCATGCGCATGTCAAAACGTCACTTTCCAACAAAATGAAAACTAAAAGCAATGCAAGCCCACACCGACCTCACGGTTTGAAAGCATAGTGCGTTCAACTCCAGGACGAGTGATTAACAATATGCCGTGGGTGTTCTCTAACACCATACCTACGTGGAAAACCCTAGTAAGTGGTTGTATTATTACGTGGCACAATGCTACAGGGGAAAAAAACATCACCAGACAACAGTTACAGCAGACTACTTCAAAACTTGAGATTAAAACCTCACTATAATCGGAAATCCCAATAAATTGTTTACTTCCTGACTTTTGGCTCGTTACAGCAGATAATAGTACGTAACTAGGGAAGACTTGAGAGGAGAACAAACTTGTGTGTCGTGCCACACCTCCACCAAACACCAATCACACTTCTTCGTCGTCAATGACGTATCAACCTTATCGCTCATGTTCCCAATACCAAATCTCGAGTTTTCAGCTCGTTTACTGCCCATACTGTAAGGTTTGGTCCCAAATCTCTCATGTTAAACGCGATAATTTTGGTGCGTAATCATATATCCGCCATTTTTTCAATATTTTAACCCCAAGTTAGTATAAGCCGTGTAGGACTTGGTAAACATACAACTCAGTAGCAAAATGTATTAAAATCCGTTAGTGCTGATCGGAAACCATAGTGTAGGACTTGTTGTTCACATATTTTAATACAACACATTACGGACCAAATTATTTTTCCTGTACAGCCCGTCTTAACCCATTTTATCAATGTGGCTGTTTAGATGACACAAAAGCCCAACCAGAAAAAAAGGACTCGCCAAGTCTTCGCCATAGAAAGTAGTAATATCAGAGCCACAATGGCTGCCATTAAGTTTGTGGTCCCCAACTGAGATTACTGAAGCTAACTGGCCAATGTGCCGTTACGTTTTAGTATACAGTCTGCATGGACGGACAAACATGGAGGCATCCATTGTGACTCTGATATCCCTACTTTCTATAATGAACATTTTGTGTTACCCTTTTGACTTTTTCTTGTGTGGGTTATGTACGTATATTGTACAAAACACCCGTTGCTAACATGAAAACACTAAAGAACAGGATAACAGCTCCTATAGTGACAGTTACTGAAGCGACATGGAGGAAAATTGAATATTGCCTTGATATGATCTTGGCCACAAACGGAGTAAGTACATGTTGAAGTCTACTAACCTAGTGAAAAAAATAAAAAAATAAACTTTGAGTTGAGCTTCGTTTTGCAGAAAACCGTTATGTTTGTACGTAGCATACTTTGTATTTAATAAAATTTTGTAATCGGGTAAAGACTTAATGACCACCTGCTCATCGGTGTTTGAGCGAAGACTGACAACACCTTATCTTGACACACATTAAACCGATATTTTTTGGACCCAGTTTTACAAATTTTGGCCAATGCTAGTACCGATACCAATATCCAAAATTAGATGCCTAATTTTTATCAACTTTTTGTTAATAGTTTTGTCAATAAATAGTGTGTAGTTTTTTTAACGGCCCAATAATTATTCAAGTAAAAAATTCTAAAATTATGGCCTGGAGTTAAAAGATAACTAGGGAGATACTTTGTGATTTCCTGAGCATAACGTTGCAACCCGCGTGTCGTTATCTCTAAAGGTTTCAGAGTTATCGATATTTTGGCGACAAGTTGCGGAAACCGATCCGATACTGATACGTCAAATATCGCCATCGATACGTTCCAGTATATGTGCAGCTTTACTAAATACTAATAAGACAAAGTTTAGAAAACCATGTGCCTCAACGGGGTTTACTGGCAGACAACTTAATGTTTTTCTGATGCGAGAAAGGATTACAATCGATAAAGATACGTCGATTTCACGATAGTGCTTGCAGGTGCACGGGTAGCTGCGAGCACTGGCGCGTCAGATTCGATAGGCGTCCTGGTCCCAGTGTACATCTCTGGCTTCGTACAGACCTGGGTTCGATCCTGGCGATGGGAAGTGTATATGTACGGGTTTTTCTCCGGTTGTTTCCCGCCCGTTGCACGAGGGTTTCCTCCGGGTACTCCGGTTTCCTCCCTCATGCGGCAAAAAACAACTGTAAAATAATGGTGGTACTTCTTCCACTTAACATCTGCCGCCGGGGAATTTGGGTGGGTGGATGCCTCGAGCATGGTCTCTATATATTATTATTATTATTATTATTATAGTGTACTTAATACCGGCGGCTAGTCGGCTACTGAGTGGCTAATTCTACCCAGGTCCAATAATTTATGCAACCGGTCTGACTGAAATGTGGCATTTCGTTTGACTCCAGTAGGAGCTTTTTTTTCGTTTGATATTTGGGGAGGGTTTGTAATGCAATTTTTATCACCGTGGGAACCCGTCAAAAGGGTTTCAAAGGGTTTAACGAGCGTTAACCACTCCTGGTTATCTGCCCGAAGACCTAAGGCCCTACGTCTGCAACAACCAGATTCCCAGGTGGTCACCCGGGTGGAAACCCGTCATCTGTGATCAAAACAATTGCCCCCCCCCCCCCTCGCCAACCTTGATAATGCGCGATAAACAATGGAGACTCGCACTGCAAACATTTGTTTAGCAAAATGAAACAAATGTAGTCGATACAATGGATGAGCTACTTATTGTGTCTTGCATAAAAATGCATGGCAAAGTTATAACGATGTTACAATTTTCGTAAGACTCGGGGATCTGAAATGCCACGCTATTGGACCATTCCATCGACTTTGCATGGTTTCACAGAGGAATCCACGGACGCGCAATTCCCAGTGTAGCGTCTTGTTGAAACAACCCATCCTGACATTGTTGCAACTGTGGTGCAACAAAGACTCCAGCATATCAAGGTACACGTCTTTCTTGACTGTAGGATCCATAAATTGCTCATGGTTTTTTTGTGAAACCACGGCATGCAGTGAGATTTCTCCTGTAACTACGCCATTTTGGGTTTCTTGGGGATTGGAGCGCCACCGTGACCTGGTGGCGATTAGAGCGCCAACCGAACTTACTGGAAAAAAACACTTTATGAGTTCAGCTTCGGTTTGAAGAAAATGTTTGAGAAATGTGTGGCAGGAGGGTGTGGATACTGGCAAAACAAAGCATTTTCTTACTGAGACCGTATATCATAGAAGTTTGCTACAGCGCTACCAGAGCACAGAATTACCCTAAATTATCCGAAACAGAAAACGTAGCAACAGGCCCCAAAAATAGAAATATCGGGTGAGTAACAAAGAGCGTTACCATTAAGAGTCATTCCATCTTCAGTAATTACAATAGAAATATCCCGGAGTTACTTTCGTGGTCCATTAGCTGCTACTACACATCATCTTTGGGAAGGTTTTCTTTCCCAAAATGGACTTCCGTATCTGGCTATTTGTAGTTGGTACGACCAAGAATTATTGACAATTATTGACAATTCGGCCATTCAGCTAAGCCACTAACCACTAATACCACTAACTGTAATTTTTTTAGATCAACTTTAACACACGTGGTAAAAACTGGGCACACAGTAATTACGAACACTCACGTAATCAAGAACACAGCAAGACATGACGTAATAGTAGTAATAGTAATAGTAATAATATTTGTCGCAATTGCAACAGGTCTGGCAAGGACCCTAGGAAAGATCACTGACAGCCAGCCTACATTATAAAAAAGACAATTACATAAAGTGATAAAAGTATGGCCAGGTGAAGGTAAGGGAATAGGTATGGGGACACGAATGCCTTACCACCAAGGTTAGACCTGCCAGGGACTCTAAGGTCCCCGATGGCATCGCCAAACGTGTTGGACAAGGGAGATGTAAAAAAGAAAGGCCCAAATAAAAATAGGAAGGCAGATTTAAAAAATGGAGAGGTTAAAAACATCGTTATGTAACTCAAAGTATGGTTATGGTATAATCTAAAACAATGCATCCCCAAAATGGGAAGTGTCACCACCATAAAATAAAAATTTAGAATTAAAATGCACGTAGAGTGCAGGAAAAAGAATGTTAGAATGAGCCGCAAAGTGTAGGCCCACGTAAAAAAGCGGAATATGGTCTTAGGGAAGTAGTGGATAGTTCTCCGGGCGCCGAAGAAGGGGATGGAAATTTATAGCCTTAAGCCGCGTTTTGAAAGAAGTGAGTGACAGCGCAGAAACTGTCTCATTATCGAGAGAGTTCCAGAATGGCACAACTCGCAAAGCAAAAAAGGATTTCCTGGAATCAAGTCGAAATTTGGGTACAACGAGCTTTAAACGGTTAGCACGTGTCTGGGTCACCGAACTAAATTCAAAAAATGGTAATTCAATGGGGAGCAAACAATGTATAATTTTAAAAGTTAAGATTAGGTCAGCCTTTAAACGTCTACATTCCAGGGATTCCAATCCAAGGTTATGAAGTCTTCGACTGTATTTCAATGAAGTTAGTGACTTCGTGCCTGGTAGTGACTTCGTATGCCTCCTCTGAACGGATTCAAGAAGGTCAATGTCCTTGAGGAGGTAGGGAGACCAGACCTGACTCGCATACTCGAGCAATGGTCGGACATAGACTTTGTATGCCCAATGCCCAGTGTAAAGGTCTCCAGAGTTAAAGCATCTGCGGACCATAGCAGATCTGCGATTGGCCGTTGCTGATATAGTTTTGCAGTGTGAAGAAAATTTGAGATCCTGCTGAAACCAAACTCCAAGATCCCTGAAGCTGGTAAAGGTTTCCTTGAGTATTGAATTACCCAGAAAATAATTTAACCCGTTAGTGGATTTACCGATCGCAACGCAGTGACATTTGTCACAAGAGAGTGGTAGCTGCTGCCATTTGAGTGACCAATTGTAAATTGAGTTGATACTACGCTGCAAATTCAAGGTGTCATCGGATGAAATGACCGGGGAGTGGAGTTTAAGGTCATCAGCAAACTTCTCTTCAGAAACATTACTTTATTGGTGATCAGATCGTTTAGATAAAGAATGAAGAGTAGGGGACCAAGGTCAGAGCCTTGGGGGACCCCACTAATTAAGGCCGTAGGCAAGGAGAACTCTCCCTCAACAATAACACGTTGGGAGCGCCCCGTGATAAAAGCAGAAATCCATGATAATAAATTTTCCTGGAAGCCAAGCTGATGCAGTTTAAACAGTAGTTTGTCATGGACAACGGACTCAAAAGCTTTTTTAAAATCGAATAGGATAACGTCAGTTTTAATGCCCAGGTCAAGTGCCTCGGTCCAATTATCAAGAGCCAGCAGGAGTTGATGAACTGATGATCTACCATGTAAAAACCCAAATTGGTCTGGGCGGACCAGGTTGAAATTATTAATGTGGATCATCATTGCATCGCGGATCGGTGATTCCATTAATTTACATGCAACAACGGTTAAGGATATCGGGCGGTAGTTCTGCGGATCAGCGGCATTGCCCTTCTTGAAGATAGGAACTACCGAAGCAGTGGACCAAATAGATGGTATGATTCCCGATGAGTAGGAAAGTGTAAAGAGTATATGAAGGGCAGGTGCAATTTGATCGCCAATTTGTCTGAAAAGAAAGAAGAGAAGCCGTTGGGGCCCACAGAATGGGTCGGCCTAAAGCGGCCAATAGCAGTACGATTGTCAGAAACTCGGAAAACAACATCAGAGGGGTTGTGAAGGGTAGTGGACCTAAGAAAACTACAGACAGGAGGAGTAGAGCCATCATCAGTGATGCCATGTCTGGAGAATTGGGAATTAAATGTAGCTGCCTTTTCAGACGGAGAAATAATAAGGTTTCCATTTACCTGAAGGGGAGGAAGCGTACGAGAGGATTTAGATTTAAATCGATAGAAACGAAAAAGGGCAGATGGATTTCTTCACTTAAAACTTTTTTTTCCAGACTAGTGTAAAGTTTCTTAACACAATTGGAGTAAGATTTCTGTAGGGTTAAGTATGCAGAATGATTTGCAGTCGACCGCTCATCACGAAGTCGATGCCAGGCAGCAAGCTTTTTACTCCGAATAGAAGACAGTTCCTCAGAATGAACCACATTCCTGGGTTTGCGGCGGCTAGAAATTTTTGTGCACCGGGCAGCGCAGTTACGGAGGACAGCCAGAAAATTATTCCATGCAGAATTTACGTCGACAAAAACGTTTAGTTCTGGTACCCAGTCTATGAGACCAAGCAGGTTCCGTAATTTCGCACAATCAGTACTTACGGATTGACGGCACAGGGGAAGCGAAAGCTTGTAATGTAGCTTGAAATTGACCATATTATGATCGCTTGTTCCCAGTTGCTCGATAACATTGACGTCGAAGATGGCACGATCATCATCGGTTAGAATGATGTCAAGAATATTTTGACCCCATGTTGGCTTGGTTACAACTGATTGAACCCGCAGTCAGCAATTTGATCAAGAAATGTGTCTTGGGTAGTGTTAGTAGAGGAGAAGGTGGACCAATCAGCAGTTGAAAGGTTAAAATCCCCAAGCAAAATATTTGAGGAACCGGGAATCAAAGAAGTTTTAATATAGGTGCCGGTTTTGGTAAGGGAAACTAAGTCAAAGCCATGCGGAATATAGATGTGAGCCTGTAGATGCACTAGGTGCTGTTGGGTTGCGTACGATGTATATTTCTCGATTACGTTGATGACGAACGGTTACATTTTTGGGTAAGGCAAATGGAGTGCACTGACTTCTGGCAATTACAGGCCTACGCAGACCCAGATGGCAGGTATTAGGTAATGCTTCAGAATTGTGGACAGTTTGGGATTGTGATGGAGCAGACTTCAAAATGTCCACGTAAGATGAAATAATTTCAGGTTGAGAGCTTGCAGTAGAGGACAGCACCGAAGTGACCTTGAAGACAAGATTTGGTTCTAACACAGCGGGCGCTAGCTGAGAGTTTGCATCACTTACACATGTCGCATTGGTGTTACACAGATTAGGTAACGATTTAGCCAGTAAAATCTGCTCTTTGTTGGGCAAATTGGCTTTCGACGTGGCGGGGAATTCCTCTTCGTAAGTACCCTGTGATTTCTTAAGGTTTGAGCAAATATTGGATAGCATAACCATTAACCACGTGATTTACAAAAAGATCTTCAATTTTTTTTTTCCAGGGCGTTAAGGCTATTTGACATCACTTCCAGGAAGAGTGAGAGGCGGGAGTTAAGAGAGTCAGAGATGGCAAATTGGGAGGTCCGAATATCTGCATCTGGGGAGTGAACAGAGAGGGGATCGTCAACGGACTCTGGAAGAGATTGTACAGCAGTATGGTCCCCAGAAATAACACTAGTGATAGGTTCCGATATAGATCTACTAAGTTTACTAATAGTATGGTTTAAGTCACTCAAGTCAATGTCCCTCTCCAAACGCTCAATGGTTATGCCCTGTTCCACTTGTGTAAGTTCACTCTGAAGTAAAAGCACAGTTTTTTGTAGATTTGCAAAAGTAGTTTCGTTTAATCCAGAACAGATTTCATCAGCTGCAATATTAGAATGTGGTACGTCCGAAGGTTGCAGGATCTCAAAATGCTCAGAAAGACACAAGCTATCCACAGAAGAACTCGGAGAGGAATCATCAGGAAGCGGAAGGTCATCAATGATTTCTGGCCGATTTGAAGGAGGATTCAGTGTAGACACTTTCCTAAGATTGTCAAAAGCCGCTGAGAGGTTGGCCAAAGTTCTTTCGCCCAGATCCTGCGCCAAATCGACGCATTTCGTGGGTGCAGGATTATTTTTTTTGTCTTGCACTTCTTAGTTGAACTAGGTAATGGTTCAGTGAAGTTGCACTTTTTTCCGCCTTTGGAGGCAGCACGTAGTCGAGTAGGGCACATGGTGCTTAAACGAGT
>JAHWFP010256686.1:28748-43140 GCA_023313725.1 Lithobius niger
TTTTTTTTTTTTTTTGACAGAAAGCACAAAGCTTATATTAAGGCCAGGTTTTCTCGATCCGTTCCCGACAAGTGAACTGCACGAGTAAGAGCTTCATGTAAGGTGAAGGCCGGAGGAAAGGATGCATCAGGTGGCGTTGTTGTTGTGGGTAGCGCAATTCTACAGGGAACCACGGACTGTCGTTGAGCGAATCAGGAATCGGCGGCATAACCAAAGGAACCGTAACGTTCGTGGGTCGTGAAAGGAATGCTTTGAGATGAACGTGAAGACAAGTCCAATGGAACGAGTAGAGTTAGAAGAGGACTCCTCCTTAGCAGTAGTTCTATGAGTCTCGGCTTGTAACTCGAGCCTGGCATTAGCTTCCTCTGCACGGGCGGATTCCTAGCGGAGGGATCGTGAGTCACGTTTTTGCAGCAGGTTGGCTACAGGGAATCGGTGGAGAGGTATTAGAGTCATGTGGTTGAAGGGGAACCGACAGTTCAGAGAGAAAGGGATCCTCCAGTGGTAACTGGAAAAATGAGAGTTTCATGATCCGCCATTAGTTCTAAGACCGCAACAGCTTCGGAAGCCGGTTGCGTCAAGGGAAACGGGAGGAGAATCGTGGAGGGCAGATGGAATACCCGCCTGCGGGAGTACCTTTTTGGTTTGAGCATGACAAGGCAACCGGAGGGTAATCGGGAACCGTAGAGGTAACCGGGAACCCGAGGCCTTTACTGCAGAGCAATGTAAATAGCGTGCGCTGTAGAGAAGAAAGGGTTGTTCAGTCACTTTGATGCGAGGACGGGCGAGAGACCACTGGATCCATGAATCGTGTGTATGTATTCATGTGTTTGTAAAGGGGCAGATCGTATGCTTAGAGACCACTGTCGAGGAAGTATTAGTGGTGAAAAGAGACGAAGCTAAATTAGTAGCTGTTGTCCGAGACCTAGCCTGGATTGTAGGTCAAGTGTAACATTCATCCGTGTGAGCAGGGGTCTTGCTGGGGGATCGTACATCCTGAACCGGACGCAGGGAACCGGGAACGAAGTTACCGTGGAACATGGTCGAGGGGAAAACGAGAGTTCAGACAGGAACCGATTTGCAACAGGTAACCGAGATTGAGTGGATTGTAACTTATTGCGAGTTGCAAAAAACTCAACGTTGCCCGAGACTGGTAGGTTCAGGGGAACCGGGAACGTGAATCGTGAACAATCGGGAATCAGAAACCGAGGATCGGTAATCGGGAACCAGGAACTGAGGGTCGGGTAATCGAGACACCGACCTGGAGCGATGTAAGACGTTGTAGTGATACGTGAGAGGGACGATTGGTATCGTTAAGGGTAAAGAGGTAACCGGGCAACCGGGTCGTGGTGCAGACGGGAGGACAGGCATTAAGGTCGAAATGTTGATATTTAAGATTCGTGCTCGAGGCAGTAACCAAGATTGCTTCAGTGGAACTGGCAGAACAGACAAGGTGCAGGGTGTATAATTGATATTGTGTGGAATCTGGTGATATACAGGAACTAGGGCCTGGAGGGAATTGGGAATTGAGGACCGGGCGGTCTCCTGCATATCAATATATGGAATCAGCAGGGTGAGTGTTGTGGAAGCTGTGCTGATACGTGCGCAGGGGGTTGCGAGTCGGAAAAAATCTTCGGTTGCGTCCAAAGCACAGGGGCATCATGCGATATCGACTAGTAGGAACTGATGCATTGATGAGAAAACGTAGGTGGCAGATGGAACGCAGACCGAAACAGGGCCACGAGTATGGGCCCTTTAACTGTGACTCGTCTCTTGCGGATGGAGGGTCTGGAACGGGATCGGCAACCGGGACCGGGATCGTAGGCAGAGAACTGGTAACCTGATGAGATGGACCAGCCGTATCGGGGTTGAGTGAACGCTGTGGGAGGACCGTAAAGACAGGTCCAATGGTGCAAGTTGGGCAGAAGAAGCAGCCCTCTAAGCTGCAGCCCTGCGAGCCCTGACTTGTAATTTCAGTCTAGCGTAAGCTTCCTTTGCACAGCGAGTTCCTCGCTGAGGGAACGTAGGCCACGTTTTTTAGGAGCAGGTTGACTGCAATGAACCGGTGAATAGGTAACCGTGCAAGCCGTTGCAGTAGAGGTACTGAAGGTTCTGAATGAAAAGGGATACTCTAGAGAAAACTGGGAATGGAGAGGACATGATCCGCAGTGAGTTCTGCAACTGAAACAGCTTCATAAGTTGGTAGCGTCAGGGAACCGGGGGCGGGGGGGGGGGGGGGGGTGGAACGTAGAGGGCGGATGGAGGATCCTTTCCTGGAAACATCCTTCGTTCTAGGCATGACAGGCAACCGGAAGTAACCGGGAACCGTAGAGGCAATCGGCAATCGGAGGGTAACCGGGAACTGAGTTCGATAGTGACGTTAGAAAGATGTAAGCTGTGGAAGGAAGAAATTGGGATCGCTGGAACAGAAACATCAACAAGAAGGCAGGTGGTAAGTTGACCGTGAATAAAGACGGTGAACCTGTCCTTTCTTTGGCGGTTCCCTTATCCGTGTCATAGCGGAATGTGGGACCGGACTGAGTACGGGGGGAGGGGGGGATCGAGGAATGTAGGCCAGAGTGCAGGTGTGGAACATCCACCTAAGGATATGGTTTATATATGATAGAGGCTGCGCAGGAGAATGCGCAGTAGGGCAGCGAGGCGGATGGATACCTTTAAATAAAAACCGCAAAAGAGTGCGTCCAATAGGTACTTCCAATGGGCCGAGAATGGGGATCCTTGATGTTAATGGTCGAAGAACAACCATGCAGAATTGTATAAAAGCAGGAAGCTGATGCGCAGTGGGGTTGTGTTGTTGTTGGAATTAATAGGAGACAGTGCCCTCTGCATTTGTGACAGACCGAGGTCTGGTAAGAGGAGCGAGGGGTGACGTGATGCTGTCGTTCCTACTGGTGCGAATGCCCCCTCCCACCCCATCCCTCCGTCACAGGCCAAGGCTGAGCAGGGGATCGAGGGGTAACAGAGAAACGTGCATTGCAGAGACGTCCGGCGGATCCTTGTCCGATGAATGTTGTCCAGGTGGATCGAATATAAATAAGATGGTTGCTGTCAAACGGAACCGATTCGTGTCAAGATACCAAGTGTATGGTCGCCAGGCGAATCGTTGCTATGAACTGTGCGAAGTGAGGATCGGGAATCGAACGGGTATCGAGCGGGTATCGAGAATCGATCGGGAACCTTGCGGAACGAAGACCGACGTTGTTGTGGAAGTAGACGATGGTTCCCTCAACCCCCACCCCCTCCGGTCCCCCGGCTCGTTGGGAGCCGAAGAGGAAAGGCGGAAAGTTAATTCGCTGGAGGAAGGAGACCGGAATCGACAATTAGGAACCGGAAAGCTGTGACGATGTATCCCCGTCCGCAAGGATCGTACAGAGGTGGCTGGAACGGAAGGGAATGTGAACACGTTCCGGGTCGTGCAAATCGCAGAACGAAGCAATCCCGCTCGGGCTAGTAGGTAGCCAAAGTAGTCATGGTTACACTGGACACGCCCTTAACATCAGTAGATGGTAAGGGGTATAGGAACCGTAAGGTTACCGGGTAGGTTGCCCGGGAACCGGTAACCGACGTATTCCTTTTCCAGGAGGCAACCTGGTAATCGACGGAGCGTTGTCTCTTTATTTCTTTGGGAATCGTAGCGTGAGCGCCCTAAGAGAAATGATGTGGTTCGGCTTGCGCAGTCTGCTTATATATACTGACCCAAGCTTACGCATGCGCAGAACTATTACGAGCCCAGCAGGGAAGACAACCTTCAAACTTCTAGGGAATTAAGCCCAAATAAGGGGAAACTGCTATAAAATAAGGTAATGTATATTTTCATCTGCTATAAAAATAAAGGTTTCGTTTTATTCCACGAAAAATAAACCAACTGTAAAAACAAAACAAAAATAAACAATGCCAAAAACTGGTAAAGAGGCCACCAAGTTGAGACTGGTTCAGCCCTTCAAAGGAGTGATATCAACACACCAAAACTAACTAAGTCACAACAAAATTAAAACCAAACCAAAAACCTATAAAGAGGTGACTAAGTTGAGAATGGTTCGGCATATAGGTAAAAGGTAGTAGCAAATTGATGAAAACCAATTTCTTGTTGACGTGGCACTTTATAGTACACATCTGCACGGTAGTAGAGTTGAGTCAATACAGAATTTTAAAAAAAGGCGTGATATCTTATCAAAAAGCAAAACTGTTAAAAGGGGCCGCCAAGTTCCGAATAGTTCGGCCCTTCAAAAGAGTGATATCAACACACCAAAACATTCGCCAACTTAATCGCACCGAATAATACTTTGGACGTTAAATGAAAACTTGAACATTGCTACCAAAAGTAGAAATGTTTTAGTTTTCATTTAATCTTCGAGCTATTAAGCGGGGCGATTAACTTGGCGAATGTTTTGGTGCGTTGATATCACTCCTTTGAAGGGCCGAACCATTCGGAACTTGGCGGCCCCTTTTACCAGTTTTGGTTTTTGATATGATACAGTATACTCTTCTTGGAATCTTCATAGCTCTGTCCCTTACCGTTGAACATTTTTTTAGAATCCTTCGATACCGGCTGCTATACAGTATACTCTTCCTGGAATATTCATAGTTCTGTCCCTTACCATTTAACCATTGTTGAGAATCATTAGAGACTGGCTGCTATACAGTATACGCTTCTTGGACAGAGTTCAGACAATTTTTTAATTCTCAATTTCCCTGACATTTCCAGGTTTTCCAGGTGCATCCGATGGCAATTTCCAGGTGTTTATAAGATGTTCAGTTAGGGAAACAGTCAGTAGCTACGGTTTTTATTCATATTTGTACGAAAATAATCCAACATCCCAGAAAGTAGCTGTTTACAGACTAGTCCAGACAGGACTAAACACATTTTCATCATAGAAATTGGTACTATCCTAAGATTTTGTTTATTGAAGAAATATCTAAAATACTTGAACATTTAATGCACAAATTAAAATATTTGCTTCTAACCTAAGATTGATCTGCTAATTCAATGGAAATTACAGATCAGACACAGAGGCATTTTTTTTTTAATTTCCCTGTCTTTTCCCTGATTTTCAACAAATTTCTTGTTTTCCCTGAAGTTTCCCTGAGATTTTGGCTCTATTTTTAAGTTCCCCGAGATTTCCAGGTTCTCCACGTTTTCCAGGTTTTGTCTGAACCCTGTTGGAATCTTCATAGCTCTGTCCCTTACCGTTAAACATGTTTTTTTTAAAATTCTTCGAGACCGGCTGCTATACAGTATACGCTTCTTGGAATCTTCATAGCTCTGTCCTTACTGTTAAAACATTTTTTTAGAATTCTTCGAGACCAGCTGCTATACAGTATACGCTTCTTGGAATCTTCATACCTCTGTCCCTTACCATTTAAACATTATTAATAACCCTTCGAGACCGACTGCTGCAGAGTACACGCTTGTTTGGAATTTTCTAGCTCTGTTCCTTACCATTTCAATATAATTCAGAATTCTTCGAGACTGGCTGCCATATAGTATACGCTTTGTAAAATCTTCGTAATTTTGTCCCTTACCATTTAAACATCATTCAGAATCCTTCGAGACCGGATGCTATACAGTGTACACTTCTTCGAATCTTCATAGCGTTGTCTCTTCTGTTAAAAGAAGACTTGTTCAAAATCCTTAGACGCCGGCTGGTACAAAGTATACGCTTCTTAGAATCTTCATTGGCGGAGCGAGCAAGCGAAGCGAGCGAAGCGTAGCCTATAACGGACACCAAATTGCAAAATGTTGGTTGGTCCGTTGGTTGCACATTTTTAGTCTGGGTGGAGCCCAAACGAAAGATCGGATTGGAATGAAATTTGATACAACGCTTGATACCCCAAACAGTATTGTTGAGCCAAAATTTGACGTAAATCGAACAATTATTACGGGAGAAAGAACATTTTGCCGGCCCCCAGCCGGCCGGCTAAAAATGGTTTCTTTGTGCCTAAAACATACTTAACCTGATAATTTAGCATTACATTCCTCGAATGTGATGTTCCCCTGGAGGTTTCTTCTTCCGGTGCGCAGCCGCTGCTTGCATACCCCCTGCTGTGCATGCGCGCGGCAGTTCTCCCTTATAAAAGCGACAGCGGGCACGCTATCGGCATTCATTTTACTCTCAATATGTCAGGCAGTGACTCGAGAGGGGAGGCAGGGCGGGAGTTTGGTTAAGTATGTTTTAGGCACAAAGAAACCATTTTTAGCCGGCCGGCTGGGGGCCGGCAAAATGTTCTTTCTTTGTTGCTAAAACATCTTAACCTGATAATTTAGCATTATCAGTTGACCTCGTCAAGATTGGTGGTGGGCACCGGCCTGACGGGCGCCCCGGGGTGCAAGCAGGCGTTCCCCCAAAAAATTTTTATCCGAACGAAAAAATTTTGCACTTTATTCAGAACAGGTGGTAACAGGATTGGTTGGTCTCTTTCGTAGGATTTGGTGGCCCTGAAAAGGACCGTTGTTTGGGACTTGCTTCCTTCTGGGTGGCTTGCTTCCCTTATGGATGGCTTGCTTCTGTGTTCTCAGTGCTTAATGGGGGGTTGACCACAGTTCTGGCTGCGACGATTGGTCCCAGCCGGTGTAGTCCGGACTCTTCTCTTGACATATCCCTTAGGTAGTGGGAGGTGAAGGTGGAGTGGTGGCGCCAGGATGCAGCTGCTAGGATTTCATCTATTGGGATGGCATTGTGGTGGGCCCATGATGTGGAGACGGCTCTCACTTCGTGCGCCGTCACTCTCATGCTCTCTGGAGTTTTATCATAGGCTGCTTCGATTGTTTTCTTAATCCATTTTGATATCATGGCTGTTGATGTTTCACCGGATTGGGGGTCGACCGGGAGGAAGAGTTGG
This sequence comes from Lithobius niger, assembly GCA_023313725.1. Lineage (NCBI taxonomy): Eukaryota > Metazoa > Arthropoda > Chilopoda > Lithobiomorpha > Lithobiidae > Lithobius > Lithobius niger. The sequence goes on from JAHWFP010256686.1 coordinate 35,610, forward strand.
TTCCTTCCTCGGCGGATATCTTCGTGACGTGTGCGGGCTAGGTAGAAGCGTAATGCTCTGACAGGACAAAGAAGTCGTTCAGGTTCGTTTCCGACTAGGGTGGAAAGAGCTGGAAAGGTGATTGGTTTCGGTGGTTCCGAGGGTTTTTGTGTCTTGGCTCTGAATGTCGACCTTGGGTATAGCGTGACAGAAGAGAAGTTGGGGCTGAAAATGCAGTATGCGGGGTCTGCTGATAGGGCCTGGATTTCGGAGCAGCGAAGGCTGGCGGCTAAGGTGACAAGGAAGACCGTCTTGCGGGTCATGAGATGGAGGGAGGTGTCTTGTAAGGGCTCATAAGGTTCGGCCATTAGGGACTGGAGGACGAGCGAAAGATCCCAGTCAGTTATTAGTCTTCTGGTAGTAGGTCTTTCGTTTTCATATGAGCGGAGAAGGGCTGAGATTCTGTAGTCATCGAGTAGGTTGGTGTTGTTGGCGGCTTTGAAGACAGTGTTTAAAGCTGAGCGGTATACAAGTATTATAGAACCTTTGAGTTTCTCGAAGTTAAATAGGTCACGAAAGAAGTTCAGGAGTGTTGGAAGAGGTGGGTTGATAGGATTAGCTTGTTTTGTGATACACCAACGAATCCATTTGGACCAGTGGCTGTCGTACATCCGGTTAGTGGAATCCCTGGTTGCCTTTGAGGCGATGCGTTCGGCCTCTTCTCGATGAATTCCAGCCTTTTTAAGGGGTTTGGTAGATTCGGGTGTAGTTTTGTTCCTCTCTGTTGGAACAGAAGATCTGGATGAAGGGGCAGACTTATGGGAGTGTCGACTAGTAGATCCAGAAGAAGTAGGAACCACGCTGCCGATGGCCAGAGGGGGGCTATAAGTAGGAACAGGCTTTGGCTTTCTTGGATCTTTAGAAGAACTTGTGGAAGCAGCTTGAAGGGGGGGAAGAGGTGGGCGAACAGGTTTTGCCACGGGAAAGTCAGGGCGTCTACTGCTACTGCTGTTTCGTCCGGCATCGGGCTTATGTAGAGGGGAAGTCTGGCATTGTGCCTCGTGGCGAACAGGTCTATCATTGGGGTGCCCCAAATGGTGAAGAGAGATTCGCAGATGGATTTCTTGAGGCACCATTCGCCTGTTGGAGGATTCTGTCGTGATAGGGAGTCGGCAATCACATTCCTGTTGCCTGGGATGTGGAGAGGAAGGAGTGTGATGTTGTGTGGGATGCAGAGGTTGAAGATTTCCGATGTTAGATGGTGGAGAGATCTGGATTTCGTTCCTCCTTTTTTTATGTAGGCAAGGGCGGACGTGTTGTCGGACTGGACTTGTACCGACTTGTTCGTGATCTCGGGGAGAAAATGTCGCAGGGCGAGTAAGATTGCTCGGAGCTCGAGGGAGTGGATGTGGTCCGTGCAGGTTGACGGCCAGAGGCCTGATGTTTCTTGTGTGCCGAAGTGGGCCCCCCCAGCCGGTCCTCGAAGCGTCCGTGAAGAGGAGTAGCTCGGGATGTGGTTCGTGAAGAGGTTGTGTTTTCGTGAGGTTGGTGACGTCTGACCACCACAGGAGAGAGTCTAGGGGGAAATTGGGACCGAAAGGAACCCGCTTGTCGGGAAGGTCTTGATTGATTGCTTGGTTGTCTATGCGGTGGTGGTGGAGAGGTCTTACCATCCACCGGCCGTAGGGCACAAGGTTTGCCATTGCATCCATCTTCCCGATGAGTGAGTTTAGTTCCCGAGGGGAGAAACTTGTTTTCGACCGAAAGTGACGGGCGTGGAGAAGGAGATCTTCTATTCGTTCCGGGGAGGGAGCGTTCCTTGCTGAGTGAAGGTTGAACGAGGCTCCTAGGAAGGTGAAGATTTGTGCTGGTGTTAGGCGGGATTTTGAGTAGTTTATGCCGAAGCCCAGATGGTTTAGTATGGAGATGGTCTTGTCTTTGTTCTGTACCAATGTGAGAGGGTCCGGGTTGTTGAGGGCCCAGTCGTCCAGGTAGGCGTTGGCTTGGATTTCGTTTTGGTGTAGATAGGCCAAAATTGGTTTGAGAATCAATGTGAAAATCCGTGGGGCTGCATTTAGGCCGAAGGGAAGACAGCGGAATTCGTAGACCTTTTGGTTGTAGATGAACCGAAAGAGGTGCGTGATTGCCGGGTGGAGTGGGACATGGAGATAGGCGTCTTCCAGGTCGATCGAGATTGTCCAGTCGTTTTACTTGAACGAAAGACGGATGGATTCGAGAGTTTCCATTTTGAAGTGGTCGTTTGAAATGTATTTGTTGAGGGGTTTCATGTTGAAAATCAAGCGGGAACCTCCTGACTTCTTTGGTCGGGTGAAAATGGAACTGTAGAAACCCGGGCCTGGCTTGTGGCGTTCCCTGATTGCATCTTTCCGAAGGAGTTCTGAAACTTCGAACGAAAGTTGAGGTGTTGGTGGTGGGAAGAATTCCCAAGGAGGCGATGGGAGGAGCGGTGGTTTTGACAGAAAGTCCGGACGAAAGCCGTGTTTGATGATGGAAAGGACTTCTGGGTTCTTTGTTAGTTGTAGCCAGGCTGGGAGGAAGAGACGTAGTCTTCCGCCGACTGGAAGGCAGGATGGGTGGGAGGCGTCATTGTCGGCTCTTGCGAAAGTTGTTTTTCCCCGGTGACGATTGGCGGCTGCGTCGGTCAGGAGTAGCGGCTCGCTTCTGGTTGCGTTGACCGGGACGGGAGCAAGGCTGGTCGGTCTGAAAGGGCTGAGGGTTTTTTGGACGAAAGTCATTCTGACGCGGGGACTGGGAGGGAGCCGGCGTCTTGGTCCAGGTCTCTGGAGGAGGGCGGGGGGTAAGGTTGCTTATTCTTCAGAGCCGGACGAGAGGTGGAGGAGATCGCTTTGTACGGCTTGGGTTTCTTGGCGATGTCGAGGTGAGGAGCGAGAGTTGGGATGAGGCCCCTGAAGAGTGTGTCAGATTCATGAATAGGCTGGTTGCGTAGCCTGTGCATCGTGGAGATGTTAAGGTTATTTGCGGACGAAAGGGCGATGTCTCGGAGGAGCAGTGTGTTGTTAAAAAGGGCTCTCGTAGCCCAGTTGATGGAGTGGTACGTGGCGAAGCTTGCCTTCTGAAAGAGCTGCATTACCAGGGACGAAAGAGTGCGTAGTTCTTCGGGGCTTGCGTCCGAGGAGAGTTTCTCGCACAGGGCGTTTACCGCAGTGTTGAGAACGTCGGCTTGTGAGGCGGCCTGGAGACTCAGTCGAAGGCATTTGTCATTGTCGTATAGGACGAAAGTGGGGATATCAGCTTTCTTCGGAATTGAAAGGGCGGTGCCGAAATCCATCTTCACTTCACTGCATAGGAATTCGCATTCCGGGTAGGTTGCAAAGTTGTTCGGGTTCGTAGCGCTGTCGCCCAGCGGACGAAAGAAGCTGCTTTCGCGGCCTGGCCTGGGTAGAGGGGGTTCCTTGTCGAGGACGAGAGGGTCGCCTTTGCCGAGTAGAGAGCCCTCGTTGCGGAGGAGGCAGGTGAGCAGCGTGGTGGACTGGCCGAGAAGGTTGCGAGGCTTGTCGTCTTTGTCTCTTAGGGCGAAGCCGAAGCCAGTTTTCAGCCCACGGTTGATGGCAGGAGCGTCGGTCGTCTGCGAGGGCTTGAAGAGAAAGCAATCAGGGATTGTTTCTTCAACCGTCTTGAGAAGAGCGGCCAGCGGGAAGACCTGTTCTTCGGTGGCATCATCCGGGAAGTGGATCTTCCTAGCGGGCGTGGGTACGGCTGAAGGATGGGCTTGCGGCCGAGAGGGAGAAGATGACTTGTGCCTCTTCGGATTGGCAGGGGGCGGCGTTGAGCTGCGCTTGTCTGAGCCGTGGCTGGAAGCAACCCATGCTTGCGTGCGGGCATGTCGGGCGGATGACGTGCAGGAGGGAGGCGGCATGGGGTTGTCTTGCATCACACGGACCGTTTCCTGGACGATGTGCCTGACTTCGCTGTGGGAGACGCTCCGGCCAATTCGGGAGGAATTGGACGAGAGATCCAAGGGAGTGTTGCGGGCTGGGGAGCGGGAAGCTGTGGCACGTTGAAGGGACTTCTTGGCTTCACGGTAGACGTCCTTCGCCCGTAGGAGATCTTGTCGTAGAGCCGAAAGATCCATGGGTTCGGCCGGCGGGGTGCGCTGGCGGGTTGCAAGGGAGAGTCCGAGAAAGCGTTGACGCTAGCTTGGAGAGCTTCAGTGGCGGCGGGGATCGGGCCAACGGTGGCAAGGTCGAGGGCGGAGATCCAGCGGTTGCCGAGGGAGAATCTGGTAGAATGTGGACAAAAGAGAGCATGAGAGGGAGCGGCGAGCGAAGTGGGAACTTCGGATGCGGCGGCCATCATCGGGGTAGAATCCAGTTTTCCTGCGAAAGGTACAGGGAACAGCGGCGCGAGGTGGCGTGTAGACACCTCTGGAGGAAAATGAATGCCGATAGCGTGCCCGCTGTCGCTTTTATAAGGGAGGACTGCCGCGCGCATGCGCAGCAGGGGGTATGCAAGCAGGCGGCTGCGCACCGGAAGAAGAAACCTCCAGGGGAACATCACATTCGAGGAATGTAATGCTAAATTATCAGGTTAAGATGTTTTGGCAACAAAGAAATAACAAATTTTCGATTTTATTTCTAACACTCACCATTGCAAATTTGGAATCGTGAATAGTTAGGGAATTCCGACGAGCATACATCCTGCTGGTGGTACTCAAGTGAACTTGTAAAAACACGGAAAATTAAATTTTCGTTTCTTCTTTATAGCTGATAACCTCTTTCGACGTAATTCAATGAAATAATAACAATTGGTCCTTGCATTCAACTACTACAGGAAGAAACGCAAACATAAAAAACAAAAGAATTCCGGTACGATACACCTTAGCATTATTTGAAAAAACGAATGCTTGGAGGGATTACCTTCAGCATGGCAACGAAAATGGTATTTACACTAGCAATGGGAATCCCGAATATGAAACCGAAATCGTCGTATCAAGGCGAAGCTATACATATAAAACGAATAACACATCGGACGACGTATTTAAACACAGCGCGAAACAACATATCAGCATCTAATAGTTTAAATATTCCTCGTTGCCACGGCAACGTGTGGACTCGAAACCGTGGTGTATTAATGAATAGGCTTTATCTCAAACGTAGCTGCTACTTACGAAATAAAAATGACGACTAAATATTAGGCCTAAAAGCTATAAATTAGGCCTAAAGGCTAAAGTAGGCTTAAGAGCTAACACTTTTTGACCTACAATACTGGATCGTTACTGTTGGATTATAATGTGGTTTTAAAATCGCTGTCGCCGTGCGTGATAGAGGTGTGCGCATCAATATTTTCGTTGGTGTCGTTGACAAGACCAGTGTTAGACCAGCGGCAGAACTGCCAACCTGCTGAGTGTTAAAAACTATCGCTCAGATGATTGTTTGGCTTACAGTTAAATGCTTTATTATCATCGTTTTGTAATCTAGGGAAGGCACTTTGCACGGCAGTAATTGTTGTTGTAAACAATGTCAGACTTATTAGCGGCGGCAGTCCAACCAGCCATGACAAACATGCCGTTTTATTTTTATCGGCGGCGATGGCTTACATCTTTAGTGTCGGAACACATGACTGCAAGCCTAAGGCTCGAGTCAATTTAACACAGAAGCAAACCTATTTACGTTGCCGTTTGGACTTATATGACAGACTGTCTGAGCGGGGAATCGAACCCACGACCTTTGGAAGAGACCTCCGTTTCTGGTTCCAAAGATCGTGGGTTCGATTCCTTGCTCAGGCAGTCTGACATATAAATCCAAAAGGCAACGTAAACAGGTTTGCATCGGTATTAATTTAGTGTCAGATGTGGAAAGAAGCTGAACAGACACTAAATGATGGAGCAAACGAAAGCCCATTAATATAATATTAATAAATTATAAATAAGATGGCTTTGGCCTATTTGATAATAAAGCTAAAATAAGACAAAGGCCTGCAAATAACAACAGTACGTCACACCAAAAGACAAACAGCCCAAACTTAGCTGAGTGAGTATTTCTCATAGATTTTTAACGAGCATTAACAAATATGGTACAGTCATTAAAATAAACAATAAATATAAATTTGAAATAAAGGTCTGTTCGCTCCGCCTACAATAGGCCCAAAAGCCTGTTTCCTTGTACATGTGTCCTTTAGCATTAAATGTTGTTCGCAATCCTTTAAGACCGTTTTGGTGATCTCAGGTTCGGTAGGAATGCACCAATGCTAAGGAGCAGCTCTGGAAGCATTATAAAATTTTAATACAACAATTTTTTTTTTAATAATTAGCCACTAGAGCAGTTGTGAATCTATTGGGGATAACAAAATATTTTCACTTAAAAAAAACAAATATCAGTAAGTAGAGCCTACCATTTATCTATATCTATGGATCTCCTGTCTACCTATATATGTATATAGAATTACACAGAGGTACGGCAGCAGGGCTCATGACCATCATTGGCATCGCAACGGAAATCACGAACACGAGGTGCCATCTCTTGGCGTCATTGGAAAGCTATAATGACAGTAACAAGGCCGGCCAGCTGAGAAGGAAAATTATCGTGCAATTTTAAAAGGACATTCCTTACAGCGCCATTTTTTTTTTGTTTTTCCACATCAAGTAAGGCCCCAAAGTTTTATTTACTTACCATTCGTCAATCCCTACCTAAAAATCCGTTTTAAAATGTGGCGTCTACGAGATTTTCTGTTGAATATACAGGGTAGTCCAAAAGTCGGGCCTACCTGAATATATCCTAAATGGTGTCAAATATCATGAAAACAAGTTTATAGTAATAATGAGTAAACAGCGGGGATTCAGATGAGTGTAAAGACGATGACCTTGAAGACCTCCATCAAGGTCATCGCGTTGCTAACTTCTAAAGGAAGCACCGTAGACCATCAGTGCAAATTTGAAAGTTGTAGGTAATCATTAAAAACTGCCAACCCAAGAAACAGAATAGAAATCCATGTAGAAACGCCTGAGTTATGTGCAAAATACCCTTTTTGCACATAAACTTCACTGCAAGAGCTACTTGTCAAGCAGTGAAGCAAATGGAAAGGTTAGAAGGCAGTGACCAGCTAGCATCTTCGGTCTGTTGTACACAGTTATCCCAACGCTGTTTATGTCATGTTTGTTGTTTTACGGGTATTAGCCAGTTTTGTGTATTTCATTGCGTGAAATTTGAACAATGTTTCTGTCACCATTTTATTGTTCAGAACCAACGGGTGTGGTGTGTGGTCAGACATGTTATTAGTGGGTTCTAAACAAATAACATGGACGTACATAACTGTAACGGACTTGTAAATAACTTTGTAAACAACTACAAAAGCTGCAAACTTGCAACTTGAAGGCTGTTTTCGTAACCTCTACTATTGAGTCAGAAATGGAGGATTAATTTTGACCAACAAAGAGGGGGGTGGGGGTTAAGGGCCCAACTTGGACCGTCACGTTTGTGTGGAATAAAAATAAGATGGAAATCAATCAAGAAGGTGCTCGAAATGGTGTCCCATCTCATTGCGGCATGCTTGTGCCCGTGACGTTGTGGAATGT
>JAHWFP010256688.1:0-20390 GCA_023313725.1 Lithobius niger
AATTTTGCTTTGTATTATTTACAGCGATTTATGCCAATGATGTAACTATATGAAAATAGAACAGACTGCGCCTTCTTCTGTTGCAAAGACTGAATCGCTAGTCGTTGCACAACAGTGACTAACGATTGTGTCCGGGTAAGCAATTAGGTAAGCAACACGTCCGGTGATGAGAATCATGGCCGACACGGTAATAAAGCCATTGTCGGGCCCCGATTTACACAGTCAGCCGCAAAACCCCTAGATTCGTCGCCTACCCGTATTTCGATAACGTTGCCCATATTCTAAACACAGCATTCACGGTCCATATTCTCATTCATCTAATAGGCTGTTGTGGGTCACTTGATCTCGTTTTAGTTATGAAAATCGCGGCGCTGCTGTGACTGAATAGTGTTGTTGAACTGTTCCATTTTTAATCTACCGCTGTTTTCTTTATATCGCTCGAAGATGCTAGAGTGGTGCATTCAGGAGTTAAAAAGGTGAAAAGGCGCCTTTAATCGATAATTTGTGATACTGAAACCAATCGCTTGACTCCATGGCGTTGCACAAATAACACGATGCTGTGTTGTAACATAGCGTGATGTATGGGCAGACACAGAACAAAGTCTTGATGGGGACCACAGGGAATTTTCTACGTTCTGCATATCTTTATAATAATCTTGGAGGCCAGCTAAAAGGAAGGCTAAAAAGAAAACCACTTCTCCCCTCCTCGCGCCCGCATTGAAAATGCACTCTCCCATTCTACCTGCATGGAAACAGGAAGCAGGCATGAGTGGTCGAGCAACTCAATAAAGGTTCAATCTGACAATTCGTCGGGCCGAACAATCACTTCTCCCCTCCTCGCGCCCGCATCGCAAATGCGCTCTTCCAATCTCCCATTCTACCTGCATGCAAGCAGGAGGCAGGCATGAGTGGTCGATCAATCTGACAAGTCGTCGGGAAGAGTGCCGGAAAAATGTCCCGGGAAAAACGTCCCGGGAAATGTGTCCGTAAAATTCATGACCGGCCCCGTGCATATAGCACGGGCTAATTCCTCTAGTTTGTATTAAAAGAACGTATACCCTCTACCAATTTTCGTGCTTCCCACGCTTATATATCTTTTGCAACATTTACAGACGTTTGAGTGTAAGTATCAAAGCCGTTTCGTGCGCGTTTGCAACGTGTATATATTTTTAACTAATGTTACGAAACTAAGTCGTACAGGAAAGCCAACATAGAGTTAGGTGCCTTTTTTTTTTGGTTATTTCGGCTATTATATTTGCCTTGTAGGGGGGGGGGGGCGAAAATCCCTCTTGTTGTGTGATCGGAGCTGTGACCCACTAAATATTCAACCATAAAGGAAGTTAAAAGGACATAAATCCTTCCGGTATATCGTGCGACCCGATGAGATTGCGGTTGGTAACATTTACACAGGGTAGAGTTAATGTCGCCAAATCACCTCGCACGCAAGTGAAAAACAAAAAAATGATTGTGTTGGCAACATTTACATACGTTTGAACGAATGTTGCAAAACTGAGTCATGCAGGAAAGCCAACAGGGATTTATGTTCCTTTAAATCAAAATAAAACCGCGACTAAAACCAAACATTAGATTATGTTGTAATGTCTTTTAAAAAGCATTCCAGCGTCACGTACATCGCTGAGTTCAGGAAAACTCCAGGGAAGCATCTTTCAGTTAAAGATGGAAGCACACGGAAATACCTCTCACTAATTGTCAATCGTCTCACGCAAAACAGCTTTTTGCAACATTTACATAGCAATACACCTATCGGAAAATGAAATTCGTTTGAAATCGTGCTGCAAAACTGAATCACACAGGAGGGCCAACACAGCAGCAAGACTTTATAAATTCTTGATAGAAAGAAGCAAGCAGCTTTAAATTAACATACTCATAACCATACGTACGTTTACCGAAGAGTACAGAATTTCTCAGTTTCACGCAGAGAAATATAATGAGTAATACAATTACAGCCTCCGTAAAGCGAAGCAGCAATTTCCGTGGTCCCCAGAAAAATGCTTGTTTACGTTTTACCGAAATTGTCATGCTAACACAGAGTTCAGAAAGATGCCAGTCGGATGGAGCATATCGTGGTATTTCCAGATTTGACGTAAGCCTCTTCATACTCGAAGCACTACGAATGTTGTTGATCGCATCACTGTCTGCTGTCAGGTATAATTTCCGTATCTTGGCACACGTTTAGCTAATATGCCGACGCCAAGCAGAGTTTTAATTGTTGTCAGAGCGGTCAGATACGTACAATTGTTGTGAATTGTAAAAAGGCAGCTCACTGATAGACACATGAAAGTGTCTTCGTAGCAAATTTGTCCCTCTCCATCCCCAGAAACTTTGGGAGTTGAAAAGGGCGTTAATCCGACAGTTTCCCACTGGCAGACTGTCATTCACTGCAACTATTATCTACACACACGCTAGTGCATCGCCGCCAAGTAACAGTTGATCATCCGATTGTAGACATCCGATTGTTAAAAGATTGATTGTAGATGAAAAGGCGGTCTCACTAGCAGACATGTGTCTGTTAACTAACTGTAAGCAACTAAAAGATATTTCATCATGTCGAGAATGTGCCCCAATGCGACCGTATTCTTTCAAAGTGTGGAAAATGTAAGGGAAAGGTGTAGGGATACAATAAAAAAACGAAAAGTTAAAGGATGAGTGGCCACCATTCATAGAGAGAAAGATGCACCAATAACGTTGTTTTCGTGATACTGTCTAGCTAGTTAGTCAGTAGTAGCGTTTTCCCCATATCAAATCACACAGACTGATAGCTCACGGCTAGCAAAAATTTGAGAAGGCCTACACAGCTGAAAGTTTACACACTAGTTCATGGTGATCTGAACATTGTGCTTTTGTTGGTGTGGGGCTTGTAGTGGTCTGGACAAATGCATGGGAGGGTTTTGAAATTCGCAACCGAGGAATTTAAATTTCGTTTCTTTTCCTTGTTGCCCTTGTTGCAACCAAAGATTTCAAGCAAGAATGGCGTGAACAGTCAACCCTGATCCTTAGATTTATTGTAAAAGCCTGGACGAACTAAAAGCTGAACTACAACGAAGAACAAAATAATCAGTCATTTACGTTGCCGTGGATTATTAGCAGTAAAGGGACGCAGGTTAGATGATGCTTACGCCACAATACGAGCATACACGCTTATCAAGACACACGCTAATGTGTCGCCCGCCAAAATGAAAACGATAACACCTATCCAGATAAAATATACAAGAACATGGCGACCTCTAGACAAGTTGTGTCTTTACAGCTAAGGTTAGTTTGGCTGTTTTCAGGTATGTAAATAACAATGCGACAGAAAAGGATGAAACTTGCTTAATCGGGAGACGTCCGACAACATAAAAGTCACTGTTAGTGACACAGCGTAACGTTTTCTTATTGTAAAAACGACGTGAATAACGTTGATATTTGCCTAACTACTAACTATCCTATAAATCCTACAAATCCTATAAATTCCCATAAATTCTTGCTACTACTTTTTTTTTGTATCATGAAAATAAATTCTTCCATACGGTGAATCAGTTCGTTCTTAGCTCATTTTACAGGTATTGCTCTGGAGATGTGCCCTTTTTATATGGACCTTTCTAATTGGTCAAATGGTTCAGGGGTTAGGGACCTCTAAACGAACAAATTGATTGTTTTACATCGTTTTAAACATTGTTATTATGCAACAATGCCAAACAGAACATTAAATAAATCCGTGCGTTTGCTAGGAGATACTGCAGTACTGATAAGAATACTAATCATATAAAAAAGGTGCCTGCTGTGGTCAAAATGTAACGAAAGCCAAAAAAAAAAAAAAATGGACCAGAAAACTAGATTGGTGTTTCCATCTCATAATTACTGAGAAAAAAAAATGGATTTCATCAATTTGGATAAAAAATATCTGATATCTACCCCAAAAACAAAACTTGTTAAGCATTCCCACCAAGCTTTTCGGCCGTGTGAAGTCGTGATATCAAACGCCAAGTTCTTTCGCCAAGCTAATCCCACCGACTAAGACTTCAAACGTTAAACTAAATAATTGAAAATTGCGCAGTAAGCAATTTTCATATATTTCATTTAATCTTTGGTGGGATAAGCTTGGCAAAAGAGCTTGGCGTTTGATATCACGACTTCACACGTCCGAAAAGCTTGGTAGGAATGCTTAACATCATTAACAAGTTTTGTTTTGGGGTAGATGTTAATAGCCAAAAAACAAATCGCGTTGCGGTCTGATGTTTTACTAACAGTGAAACTTAAGGGATTTCTGGATGACAAAATGTAAACGAAAAAAGCAAGCGAAAAAATTTTGAATTTCCCTGATGTAGGCTAATGGCTAATTATTTATAGACGTAACATTTTAAAGAAAAAAAAGTTACATGTACGACTCATGTACCAGCCCTAAGTTACATATGTCTATTAACCTAGGGAAGAGCAACTGAAGGGAATGTGCTGATTGAGCGAGCGTTAAACGAACGAAAATCATTGCTTGTTAGCTAGTGTGCGCAAAAATGGGATTGAAAAAACTTAAGCATGTGAATCGTGGACGTACATTAACTCAAACCTTGTCATATTTGGCAGATGTAACGGCTAATAAGGCAATGGCAAATGTGCAAATTATCAATGAGAAAATTTATAGACGTAAAATTCCTCTGTAAAAAATAGTACAGATGAAGATAAGACAGTGCGACATTTTGTACATTCACAGTTCTATGAAAGTGGTGATATCCACCCGAAACCAAAACTGGCATAAGAGAAGCCGCCAAGTTACCAAAAAAGGGCCGGCCTTTGAATGTAGTGATATCATTCAACCAGGGAAAGGCTGCTAAGGTTAATCCTATTAGCCAAGTTTTAGCACCGACTAATACTTTGGACGTTGGAATGAAAACTTGACGATTGCTACCGTGAGTAGCTTTGTTCTAGTTTTCATTTTACTTTCGAACTATTAGTCAGTTAGGGAACTATTAGTATTAACTTGGCTAATAGGATTAACCTTGGAGGCCTTTCCCTGGTTGATTGATATCACTACCTTCAAAGGCCGACACTTTTTGGAATGGCGGCTTCTCTTATATCAGATTTGGTTTTGGGTGGATCTATATTTATAGTTGCGCCCGGATAACATAGCTGGTCTAGTAAGGAAGCCATGTTGTCACACTGCCTGGTTTCTTGTTTCTGTTTTCTGTTTGTTGTTGGTGCCCATGCATTTGTTTCTGTTTGGGCTATTCCTCAATTGCTGTCCCTCATCAGTTGTCATCACGAGAGGTGGCATGTTTACGCACTGGGCATGTTATGTTAAATGGACATGCATGGCCCACCCCAAAGCGTGTGTGCGGGGCAGTTTGGGAGTCAGTGGAATACTTCCTGGTGGTGTGTACTTGGTATTATGAAAGGCGAAATTCACCCTGCTGTGATAGCGAGCTTGAGTGCATCATTGTTGTTAAGAGTTGCGCCATTTGTTTTTGGGAGGCGCATTGTCTGCCAAGGTTCATGTATTTTAGCCATAGAGTGGACGCGTGGCCTAGGGCCAAGGCCCCAATAAAAGCATCATTGAATAGATCAGTGACACGACGTAGTATTATTGTATATAACTCTATGCTGGAGCCTTAATGGGTTAGCTGCAAGGGGCACTGCAGAGAGAAACAGAAAGGCGTCATACTGAAGCCGATGCTGCGAAGAGTGATTTCTTAGAACTAAAACGCGCGATTTTTTTTGTTGGAGAAAACAACGTTATTTTAGGCCTAAGAAATCCGCTCTTCCGTTGGTTTTACCTCCATTTTATGTAGTGCACCTTGTAGTTATGCCCTCCAAATCCCATAATTGGTGCCAATATGGCGGCAAATGTCACTGCTCTATTGAACTGAATTGCAAATATGCCGTGTAACGGGACGGTTTCCCGTAGACAGCTTGACGATAAATTGGTCTGTAGACTGGTTTAGTCTCTCTACAGTTCTATGGGAACAGTGTGTTAAATATAGTTTGTAATTTGCAGTGTTTAGCTTATAGTTGGCAGTTTGTAGTTTTAATTTGTATTGTGTGGTCTGTAGCTTGCAAATTTGTTGTTCTGGTTCCTGTCTTATTTTCAGTTTTTTTCTTCTGGTGTATTGTAGAAAGATGTGGTTGTAATTTTTTTTTAGCTGGAGGTCATGGCGCGTCTGTGACCATAGCGCCAATAAATAAAGTCAACTCAACTGATAGCCCATAGTTTTCCGCCAACAATGCTGGTCGTAATATTTTGTTTGTTACCTATTGTTACTATGTCAGCTCCATTACCCTTCACAATCCTATCGCTTGTCCTTTTTCATTGCTACCTTACAAAGAAAGAAAGAACATGCACCCCTTTTTCACTACTGCCGTGCAAAGAATGAACGTGTTTTTTTGCCTATCACTTAATTGCTGCGTTTGAATTGGTTGTCATAATGACTACCTCCCCTTCCGCATTGTAGTGTACCTGCCAAGCATATAAGATATAATAATAAGCATATAATTGTTGTTGTAAATTGTAAAAAGGCTCTCCTGTTGGCTCTGCTGGGAGTGGACCCGTATACGGGAGCGCGTAATGATAGGCAGTTGCGAGCTGTGGTGGATTTCGTGGAGGCAACACGTCGTTTCAGGATAGGTCAATTGTGTTAGGGATACTCTGCGTCTGGTTGTGTTAAGTTTGCATTGTCGTTGTTTTTGCTGGTTTGTTAATTAAGGACTCTCTGTAGGGCAGATGGCCTGTGGAAGGCTACCGTCCTTGAAATAAATAATAATAATAAAGGCGGATAAGCCAGTTTGGGATTTGTGGGCCTGTAAGCTCTGGAATAAAGTAAAGTAAAGCCAGTTTGGATAGCCTCGCCAGACAGAGTTCCGATGGCAGTGCAGGCGAGGTTAGCTTTGCCCTTGGCCCAAGGGGTATGCGGCCTGTGGTTGCAGGGATCCTTGAGAAAGAGTGTGCTGTGATGTGGTTTGTCAGTGAGGCGGGCCGGAGTTTTTGCGAGCTGCACCCCTGTAACGGCCTTTCCCGTCGTGATACAGGTTTGCTCTCCAGGTTATGCACCGGGCATATGTACAGCTCAGGGTGCACACTGAGAAGGCCCGCTCTTCTCAGTGTGTCTGTGGCATCATCGATGAAATGGTGCGCCATTCTTTATTTGAGTGTCCTCTTTGGGTAGTGCAGCGGCACTTCGTGTACTGTGCTGGAGCCAACCAATCCCTTGTGTGTGGCCCTCGGTGTTTCCCCTTTGGGTGTTGGGCCCCCTGTACAGGACCACTGGTTTCTGTAGGGCAACTCACTGTTTCCCCTATGGTTCCTCACGGATCTCCCTTGTTCCCTGCGCTCCCAGGTGCTTAGGGACGGTTGTTGCCCTCTGGACGTTGTGGATTCCCATGTTTACTGTTAGTAGTCCAAAGTAGTATGCAATTCAGATTGCACTCATGGTGTACTAGGCCAGTGTGCTCTGTAGTGATTATATAAATAAATAAATAACCCAGTTTGAATGTGTGCTCCCGAAAAGCAAACAACAACAAAAAGGCAGCTTGTGCTCATGTCGATTGTGGCATGTCAAAGATCCTGGGTTTTTCTCTTGGATTTATCCAGCTAAATTGTCCCTCTCATCGTCGTGGGCAGATAACCCAGTTTGGGCTTGTGCTCCCTAAAATACAAACAAACAAACAAACAAAAAGACGGCTCGCTGGTAGACTGTGTTGTTTGTTTGTTTATTTCGGAGCATTAACCCTGAAAGCCTGGGTTGTCAGCCGCACTTAACCAACTTGCAACCTACAACCAACATCCGAAAAAGAAATTCGAAACAAAACATTATCAATAAAAGACTAAAAGACTAAAAACGGTCTATACAGAGATGAACACACTCTAAAGTCACCCAGATACATCACAGAACTTTGCTACCGCACGTAAATGACAAGTAAAGGCATATGAGGGTGCGCACTTAACCAATTGAAGACGTCATCAACAGGTTCAACGCAGCCGCTGAGGAGGAAACAATGTACAGGCTAGTGCTGAACTGATTCAGACACCTCTTGACACAAAGTGCAGAGACCCAACCGTCAAAACAGGCCTGATACACATTCAGCAAAATGTGCCCAGTTCTCAGACGAGAGGGTTCCACTGCAGCAGACCTTGGCAACCACTCCAGTTCCCTAGGGCAAGTCACTGAGGGATGTAGATTAAACAGCCCGTTTCCACTCCCCACATCAAACCACTCTTCCTCCCAGTAGGCCACCACAAAAGCTAACCCCACAAATTGTAAACCCCTTAAACTTGTCATCGCAGCAGCTGCTGCAACTAATTGCGTCTTATAAAGAAGGGAACGGAAATCAGCTATCTCATTGCCCACAATTCTACTATAACCCCGTACCCAAGAAATTGACAACTCCTTCCCACATCTCATGACTTCATAAAGCTTCAGAGCTGTTTCCAGGACAATTGGATGCAAAACAGGAAGATGCTTGATAGTCCTCAGTAAGACTGAAATTGACGCCTGATAGTTCGTAAAGACCACAAATTCTTCAACACCCAACTCCAAGCCGTAGTCCAGTGAACAGATATTGCGCTAGCTCAGCTGAAGGTCGTGATATCATTTAACCAGGGAAAGGCCGTCAAGGGTAATTCTATTAGCGAAGTTAATCACGCCGAATAATACTTTGGACGTCAAATGAAAATCTGAAGATTGCTACCAAAATGTGAACGAAGAAAGTAAACGAAAACATTTTCAATTTGAGTGATGCAACGGCTAATTATGTATAGACATAAAATTACTCAAGCAACAAGGTAGAGATGAAGATAAGACGCTGTGAGCAATTATACATTCACAGTCCTCAGTTACATGTGTCTTTTAACTGTAGCAAATCAGAGCATATCTTATCATGTCGAGGATAAATCCCAATGAGGCCAAAATCTTTGCAAATTGTGGAAAATGTATGAGGAAGGGGCAGGGATAAACAAAACAACTAAAGGGGGATGCACTGATTGAGCGAGCGAAGCAAACGAAAATCAGCGTTTGTTAGCCAGTGTGCGCAAAAATGGGCTTGAAGAACTTCAGCATGTGAAGCATGGACATACAATAAACTAAACCGTGTCACTGTAGCGTACGTAATGGCTTATTGCCAATGGCAAAGGTGTGACTTTGTATGTTCACAATTCTATGAAAGCTGTGATCATATCACCAAAAACCAAAACTAATATAAGAAGAGCCACCAAGTTTCCAAAAAGAGTCAGCCTTTGAAGTAGTGATATTATTCAACCAGGGAAAGCACCAAGGTTAATTCTTTAGACGTTAAATGAAAACTTGAAGATTGCAACCAAGTTTTCGTTAACTTGGTTAGCGCGATTAACTTGGCAGCCTATCCCTGGTTGAATGATATCAACTATATTCAAAGGCCGACCATTTTTGGAAGCTTGGCAGCTTCTCGTATACCAACCAGTTTTGGCTTTGGGTGGATTAATGTAGCTGTATGCGAACAGCGTCCTTATCGCATTGCCTACACCAGAAGTAACTTCTCCTTCTTTCTTTCTTTATTGGTTAGGTAGCAATGGTCAGGTTTTTCATTTGACCTTCTTTGATCTAATAGCAACTTTTGCTAATAGTCGGTGGGAATAGCATGGCAACTAATGTAGCAACTTGCTGGCAACAATTTTTGCTATGCATCACTACTATGATTGGCTGAAACTTGGCGTGTTCCTTCACCCACAGGGCCTCGTCACAAAATACGAGTAGGCCGGCCTACTCGTATCTTGTGACGAGCCCCTGTATTTTCATCCTTGTGGGTTTTTTTTCAGATTAAATAATGTATAAATAAATAAATTAGGTGAGCTAAGCGCCGGTTTTAAAATGTTAAAACTCTTTAGACGCTAAGAAAGCGTCTTTAGATTTCTTTCAGTACAGATTACATTTTGGAAGGTACAGTGTGTAATTAGATACTGAAACAGACGTCATCTTCTCTAAAATGGCGGATTTCAATTTATGGTACATTTTTACACAAGTCCTATAGCTTCATGGTACTCCTTTGAACGACATCACTGGATTATCAAATACTAGGTTGTGTAAAAATTGTAAAAAATAAAACACTAAAAATTACGATGGCCATAAATTAACGCAACGGATGATGTTATTTTCTACTTTTAGGAGAATCACACGTAAAAACCACATTCCGGTTTGCTACGTGAACCCAAAGAAGGAAACGGAAGTGAATCGGGTTTTCTCTTTCACCTATATCTTGCGCTGATGACGTCATCGGCTTTTCCAAGATGGAGGCCGTTCCGAGGCTTCCGATGCTTTCCTTTGAGCTAAAATTAAGTCCAGAAAACACGGAATTTGGGCCGAAATTGAAAAAGGTAATTATAGCCGTAAATGTGTGTTAATAGCTTCACTGAACACAGTGGGATACTCCCGACGAATCGAATGTAAACCAAGCTTTGTCTCGGGCAAAACAAGAGATTGGACGTACGCTTTGCATTTGGTTGAGTTAACCGTGACGCACAGTCACAACCTTTTTACTTTGTCAACATCTTCGTTATTTACTCTTGTTTTTGTTGTTGTGAGCTCAGCTGAGTGCACCTAACGTGAGTTGTTTTATGTACTGTTAGTGGTTGGTTTGGGGTTTGTGTACAACGCTTTGTGACGACGATTGGTTGATTACATGAGTTCGTAAAAATGATGACAGTTCATACTCTTAGTCCTTGTTTCCCGTTTATTCAGTGACCGTAGCGAAGTGGGAGAACTTTGAAAGAAATTTGTTTTCAATTAGTTTATTGGGGGGGGGGGGGGTAGTGTATGGGGCTTGTGCTAGCAGCGTAGTGTTATAATAGTTCTCTTGACCACCACGTAGGTGGCAGCAGCAAACATTTATGTTTTATCAGTAACCAATGGAACGAGCCCCCTGGGCTGACGAACATAGTGTTGATTTGTTCATGGTACGATCTTGTGTGTGACGTCACATGACGTCATAAGTAATAAGAGAGGTTTATCACCAGTTTTCTGGTGCTGCACATTATCCAACTACGCAACTCACTAGGCTAGTCGTGGGACTCCCTTTCCTGGTACACTTTAGGGCGTGGCCACTTCAATTTATAATATGGGGAGGGAGGGGGAGTTGTAAGCAGAGCTAACAACGCGTTCTAAAGGTAGTTTGAATTAAGGCCATTTTCATGCACGACCAGCAAACCTAGGGATGGTTTGTGTCGGTGGCAAGAGAGAGAGTTTCGCGCGCCCGAGTGCCCTCACGAAAACGACGGCATCGTGCGGTAGAAAAAATGGCGGAAACGAAGCGATGCTCTTCTAGCACTCCTTATATGAGATCTTTTAACGGCCATCTACTAATTATTGTCGGCTACGATGAATTGGTCACGACAAAGTAAAGTAATACGTTTCACCACCAAAAACTGTCAGACAGTTCCCATGAAATTTTCGGTGAAGTTAGGGTCGTTCACCTTCATCAGCAACAAAAATGTAAAACTGCTAACATCTACATCTACATCGAACTTGCGAGTACTCAGTTGTGAGCAAGAACTTGTGAGTGCTCCAGCATGTTGAAGTTGCTAGTTTTACTTTTTTGTTGCTGATGAAGGGGAACGATCCTAACTTCACTGAAAATTTCATGGGAACTGTTTTTGTGTGTTCCAAAAATACATTAGGGTAGTGCATACGTTGGGAAGTACGACTGATTTTCACCGAAAGCTCGACAAAGTTGAACTAGATGAAGAAAACAGATTGAGATCGTATCACATCACAGTTTTGTTTCCGCACCTGTTACTCTGGCTCATCATGGTTAAATTCGATGAGGCGGCTAGAAGACAGGAAGTGAAGA
Source organism: Lithobius niger (assembly GCA_023313725.1). Classification (NCBI taxonomy): domain Eukaryota; kingdom Metazoa; phylum Arthropoda; class Chilopoda; order Lithobiomorpha; family Lithobiidae; genus Lithobius; species Lithobius niger. The sequence goes on from JAHWFP010256688.1 coordinate 11,806, forward strand.
CGGAGGATTACCAGCTTTATAGATGACCGATGGAATTGCTCTTGGCCAACATCTACACCCAATTTAAACTGGTCACTTACTGGCAAGCAGCTGAGACCCGTAGGGGTTTTTCCAGGCCCTCGTCACCCAAGATGGCAGAAATCCGTGTTGCAGGGTATCGATGAATTCGTCATGCGCAGCCACCCGTCTTTTAAGAGGTGAGCAAGGTACGTAGGTGATACATTTACTGCGGTTAAGGAAGAGGAACTTGTCAAGGTGAAGACGACGTTGAATTTGTGGATGCCTGACTTGAAGTTCACGTCCGAGCAAGAGGAAGCAGGCAACTCCCGTTCTTAGACATGGTAGTCAAAAAAGAGTCTGAGGAAAGCTGACGTGGAAGTCGTACGTAAAACTGACGCAGAGAGAAAAGGGAGTAGAGTTTTGGTCAGGGCACCGAAAGACCCATCTGCTAGCAATTATGAAAGGAGAAATGATTAGATTCAGGATGATTAGTGATGCAAGTGAGCGAAGGGACACTGTGGTTGACAAGGCAAAAGAGAAATTCCTCCGGTTATGGTACACAGCTAAAGCCGTCAGTGAAGCTATCAAAAAAGCCAACGCTTGGAAGGACTTCCTGGGTAAGAGTGAAGACAAGAAAGTGACGGTAGACCAACCCCAGCAGAAGTTTTGACTTATCTACTAGTATGTGGGGAGAGGATAAGAAGAGCACTGAGAAAAAGTAGGGATTGGGTGCTACTTTAAGAACCCCACGAACCTTTGCAAGATGCTTGGCAGGAAGATCGTTGAAGAGAGAAGCACAGCAAGAGGAGGAGAAGAAGCAGAAAATGGAGCGAAGAGTCCGCTGACAGATAGGCCAGCGGTACTCGAAGAGAGGAATATAACCTGCGAGCAGGAAGAGTCCACTATCAGTAGTCACGGTTATCGGACGAGGGCCATGACGAAGTGCTAAGTAAGCATAAAATAGCTGGAAGGAGAAGGAAATATGAATTTACGTTTCAGTCAAGGAACATGCACAAGTCACCGTTGATGGTGACAAAAAGAGCGCCGTAGCCTTGCATTGTGAAAAGAAAAAAAAACCAAGCAGACTGGGATAACGCCAAGTTAGACAACAGCAGGGGAGCAGACCTCCGAGCATTGGTGGCCTTCACTATTCAACACTCCTAAGATAGGGAGATACCTCTTATTAACGTACAAAAATCTGCGTCTCAGCAGATAGGGAAACTTGTGACACCTGAACTGAATGAAAAACTAATGAAAAGCTGGCAAAAATTTCTCCCATTGATCAGCAACAGCTCCAGTATTGAACTGGGTGTCAGCTCTGATTGTAAGCTTGAAAACAGACTCGCCGTGAAAAAGTTCGAAAAGTAGGGGGCTTGAAAATTTGTTGGTGTAGTGCTGAATGTTTGTGCAAGTCTGATCACTCGTGTGTGTGAAAAAACTATCGGTAAGAATAGTCGAAAATTTGCTACTTTGTGAAGTTGAATTTGGGACTTTTTTGGTTTTGTGTAACTGTAAGTAATTTGAACTTCAACCACAGTAAAATGGTCGTATTAACGTGTTTTTTGACCTACTAATTACAGTGAAACCTCTTTATAACGATGTCCAAGGGTCCTTGAAAAGTAAAATGTTATATCAGGTATATTGTTATAAACATCACTTTTGCATGCATTGTTGCTCAAAGGGCTTCGAAACTAGCATTGTTATAACAGGTTTATTGTTGTAAGAGGTATTGTTATAACGAGGTTTGACTGTAGTCATATTTTTTTTAACCAGCATCAAACAAAACATATACCAGTCTTGTTTTAAGCAAGTAGATTATTGATAGTGTTTGTGTTGGCTACATTTTCAAACGAAATACACAAGTGTATGATTCTTCTGCTGATAAAAGTATACCTAGGCCTACTTTACAGTGAATTTGGAAGCAGCCTACTTGAATGAAAATCGCGTAAGCAGCCAGAGTTGATCAGGCTAACATTGAGTGTGTCCAAACATTGCCGTAACACGGCAATGGATCCAGCTATTAAAGGAATATTAAACCCTCATTTTTCCAATTTTTTTATGATCGCTAAGACCCTAAACACCCCTTCAAAACTTATAAAATGTCGCTTGCTTTCTTACTTATGTCTTAATAAATTAAAATAACTGCCTTTTTTAAGACACCCAACCAAACGTAACACTACGAGAGCTCGCGACTATGGAGGTTTCGTGACGCAGCGTGACGTCAGAACATTTAAGGGAAATGGGGAGCGCATTCCCACCCATCGTGCAGCTAGCGCGACCTAGTCTCTGCGTGTAAACAAACATGGCTACCAACAACGCTGACGCTGTCAATTCGTTGCAGCTTCATCAGTTTGAACCTGTAACGCCACCTGTTTCCAGTAACATCTAACTACTTCCGCAGCCGGGTGGCATCTTTTTCGGCGTTCGGTAAGCTGAACAAACTTGTTTTTGGTTTGACGAACTTTTACACTCTTTCGCTATGCACGACTGCATGATGTTTTAGCGGCGAACGAGCTAACCGGATGTCCCAGGCGATGCCGTTTTGTTTCTGGCGCACGCGCAGGTCACGCAGACAGCTTGAAGGTGCTTTAAAAGTCTTGACGTCACGTCGCGTCGCTCAAACGGGATTTTCTCCAAAGCTTGTGCATCGTCTGCTTAAATCAGGTGGTTTAAAAATTTGTACGGCTTAAACAGTGACACCTGGCGGGTTTAGTATATTCCGTTAAGTAGCTAAAATGGTTTTCATTGTCCTCATAAGTAAATTGCCCACTAAAAATAAAGTTGATTTAAATTCAAATGTATTTCAATCAGCCAATCCTGCATCCTGCATGTGAAGCATTGAGATAATTTGATGTGATCTCGTTTATACATTTGTCTTTTTAAGGTTTTGCCTTTGGGTGTCTTCCGTGATGAGGTCAACTTACCGCGTGTTTATCTTTGCTCCCATTTTTTTTTATAGTACATACGAGATTACTATCATGAAGATCCGGAAACGTACACGAAAGAAGTGAAAGAGCTGGAAGGTCTGAGAGTGGTACGTATTTTCAAGAATAGGCTCTCTTCATATGTTGATTTAAAGCATCTTGCCTGTCCGGAAACGGCAGTGAGAAAGCTATTAGACTGAATCAAGTTAGGTTAGGGTTTGGGTGGGGCTTACGTACTAGACAGCCTTCTACATAGGTTGTCCTTCGAGGTGTAGCGATTATCTTGCTAACTAATACGGCAAGGCTACGTTATCCTCGGCTCTTACTCTACTTAGTTGCTAAGGAGGAATTAGGTTTGCAGTGGGGGCATACTCACACCAACCAAAGTCCAACCGAAATTGCTACTGTAAGAAAATCACATGTTAGTTAACACCAACTTCTCACATTCAATGCACTTACACTATGATGGCAAAGTAAAAGTCCTAGTGAGGCCCAAAATTAGCCCTAAAAATCCTTCCCTAGTAGGCCCGCATTTAATCCTAAAAGTGTCCCTGGCAAAGAAGGGAAGCAGGAGGCAAAATTGAAGAGATGTTGCTGGTTTGAACCCAGCCGATGAAGTGAAGTTTATTTCTTCTTCAATTTAGCATTACAAATTCAACAATGCTACATATACACATTCTCGAGCTCATGCAGCACGAGTAATCAATAACTTTTATAACTAGTAGACTTAATACATCATTATCACCCCTAACGAGGGGAATTTAACTAACTAACTACATGGTTAACGTCCATCGAGATACAAAACTTCCCGAATAAAGGCCAACTCCTATGTGGATCGACCCTACTGAATCTAGTCTAGCATCCTAGGCCGCTCCTACAACAATGTATCTCTTACGCGTGTTCCCGTGGTTACACGCGTGGTTACACGAATATTATAGTCGGAAAATTCTCCATTTTGGACGGTAAGCCAATTTCTTTCTTTTCTTTCTTATTTAATAATTTATGATGAACAAACCGTGTACTTGTTAAATTATAGTCACAAAGGTCTAAACTATCGTAACCATAAAACTATCGTAACTCATAAAACTATCGTAACTATCGTAACCCTTACTAAGCAAATTGCTGTGAACTAACTGATCGTAACTTAACTAATGCACTCGCGATTATGGCTAAAATGTTGGAAACTTTATTTGGGCAAATAACTAACCTAAGAATCGCGACATTGCCATTTTATTTTGGTATGTTAACTTTACCATGTTAGCTATTGGGAAAAACACTTGCGGAATACCTAGACTGCCCTTCTGCTCACGTTCATAGTGTCAACATTTGGCATGTGCTACTGACCTAGAATTTGCTTCCAACACTATGGAGAATTTAGAATATGAATTTGTCTTAGCTCCATTAAGCCAGTTTGAGTGTTCTCTGCCTGTTGGTTATGGTTATATTTTACAGAGCCCGTATCAGAAGCACCATAGAACTTTAGTACCACCTTTAACAATCGGACAAATATTTGCAAATCGAGACCTGGCCATGTACCTTTGCTTATTTAACTGTGAAGCAAATGCTGAAGAGGCAAGATCACCATGCACTGCTGTGTGATTGTCCGTTTAAGTATAAAGGCCGAGTACGGGTGTAAAACGCAAAGGATCCACCCATAAATGGTTGCCATGCTTTGTGTAGTTTAATGGGAAAGCACGCTTGAAAATCTGCTTCTTTATAAATTGTAATTTTTTTTAATTAAAGGCATTTTGAAAGCCAAAAGATCCCCCTTACGAATTTGTAGCGTCCTTCCAACCCAACTGCATCTCTCTGCCCCGTAGCAGAATCTGCGTGACACGAAATGATACAGCACGGACAGTTGAAGGCCTCAGTGGACAAAGTTTTGACAAATTTCTGCCGCTTTGTCAATTTTTTTACCGATTTTTACATTCCAATATACCATTTTAATTGCCTCGACGAGATCTTTCCATTGATGGAGTAGCCAGATCAATAGGATAAAGCACTGAAAGGTTATTCCATAAAAACCAATAAACATGTGGGTAACTATATGAAAAAGAAACAGATTAGCTGCAGACAATTTATTTTCTGACAGTTGATGTCGCAGACAGTTGCAGAAAGTTCTGCTTCTGGGTCTCTCTGATGCATTGAATAGGCGCTGGCAGATCCGGGCGAACAGTGCATGGTGTGGGCGCTGGCATACTGGAGGTGACGGCGACCGCCGTTTTTAAATCTTGATTGGCTCGTGTGCAAGATGTGACAAGTGCTTTGACTGTCTTTATGAAGCCTCATGAAAATTTGCTAGACATTGTATTATGTCTTCGTAGTGAAAGTGAACTGTGAGTATTAAAATATGGTGATTCACTGTTCGAACGCCAACGTATTTTTTCGATTTAAATAAAGGGCTCCCTAGCATCCTAAAAGCTCTTCAGAATTTGTGTAAACATTTTGGCTGTTTGTTTTTACATTTAGTATTAAAAATCTCCCATTGTAATTTGTGCTACGATAGGATATACTATACGGAGCACACAAAAAAAAAACTGCCAACTGCAAGAAAGCACGGGAAACCTGCACAAATTCATCACAAGAGTTGACAAAATCCTGGCTGTAAACTGGCTGAGCTTAGTTGCCGTGTTATTGGCATTTCTGTCCAACCCAAAGAGGGATTGAATTGAGGGATGAACAATGGCGGCTTAGCTGCAGCAGTTGATGACGTTAACCCATTGGTCCGATAAAGGTGGAACTAAAGCTTCTGTGATAGCCTATAGCCTAATAGAGGATAGACTCTGGTTTCAAATGTACCAGAGGTGATTAAATTAGTTTTGTGCAGTTGCATTATGTCATATCTTAAGCTGTCAGTCTTACATTTGATGGAAACTTTGGTGGTTCTATTAAACCTAAGATTCCATTACCTTCGGTACTATCCTATGATAATCAACTTAGTTTTCATTTAACTGTTTGACTATGAAAGATTCAACAACAAACTAAAGTGATTAAGAAACTGATATAGGCCGTGCAATTGTTCTCGTTCCCTTCTTTCGTTTTTTTTTTTAGATGCTGATGGGATTTTACAGGGATTCCGTGTTTCTGATGTGGCAAAATATTATTTCCATGAATAGGATAGGGCCTACTTGTTTTGTACAAATATTTCTGCAGCGAATAATAAAAGATTCCACTACACTTTAATGGGTTGGCTGTTTATTCTGTCATCCATGCCATGGGGAATAGTTAGAAGAAATGATAATGGATGCAGAGTGTAATTTGTGTTATTCTACACATGTTGTGAAAGTCCGCGCGACTTTCTTTTTTGGCAAAAAATCGTAGTTATACATAAACCTAGACTCCCTGACTATATACGTAACTAAACATAACTTGAGTTCCCTTTTAAAACTCTTCTGTACGTGTCAGTCGGTCACTTGTAAGATTTGATTTGAATTTCTCTCGGTTGGCAGCCCCTGATTCTACCCACTTAGGCTACATTTCTAATTTAGTTAATATCTTTGCTGTGCCTGCTGAAAAGGGTCACGTTATACGCTGGTTTAATTCTTTCCTGTCATGTGCTATTTGTGAAACAAGTACGCTAGTAACAAAAGATTTGCAGCAGTTCTGGAACGTTGTGAATATTTTGAAGCCAGAATGAGTACTCTGGAAATAACCTTTGTTGTCGTTTTCAATTTCGTAGGCGGCAATTCGAGTTCCTCGTGATTACACCGGCTGCAGTACCCTCAAGCGCTATTACTCGCAACTCTTCTTGCTGCAGAAACGCTTTCACATGACCGACGATGGAGCAGCTTGCGTTCCATTTATGTGGTAAGAATTATTTTTAACATTTACGTTAAGTGTGCGGATTATAGTAGCTTTTCCGTGTTACAGAACCCTGGAATAAAGAATTTCTGTCTCTAGTAAACAATTTTTCATGCACGCAAAATTTACCATATCCTGATATCTAGGATACCCAAATCTCCCATCATTCGATAAATTGCCTGTCAGTACGTCACAAACGTGCACTCGGGAAGCCAAAAATACGCTCGAAAAAGCATAAAATGCTTCAGCTTCCCTTCTGGACCCTGGTGAGGGAGCTTACACAGGAAAAGTGGAGGTGGTGGGAGGGCAAATTCATCAAACAATTTCACATTCTAGGTATCAAACACTTGTACAGTATGCAATTTTTAACCGTTTGATTGACCACTTTCTAGTTGTATGCTAAAAAACATCCATCCATATAAAGAACCTTTGTGCAATGAAAACACATTTCCTTAAAAGATCTCAACTTCCCCTTTCACACGTTAATCATTTCATAAGTACACTAAAAAAAAAACATTTATTAACTATTTGACCGACGTTTCAAAAAGCCTATAAGCTTTTATCTTCGGAATTCTTTCGAGTAGCCAACTTGAAAGAATTTCTGAAGGTATAAGCTACGGATGTGCGATACTCGAAAAATTCGAGCCGAGCCGAGTATGAAACTTGTACTCGAACTCGGCTCGCTGTTCGCGTCCGTACTCGAAAAACTCGAATCCGGCGAAAATGCGATAACTTCGTCAATTTTTGGCCGTTTTTGACATTCCAATATACCAAATCGATCGTCTCGACGAGAGCTTTCTAGTGGTCCAGATTAAAAGTCAATAACTGAAACCATTTTCAAGTTATATCCTTAAAACTGGAAAACCATGACCAACAGTCAACTAAGCACCATCTTTGTTCCTGTTATCTTAACAAATTAAAGGGAAACTTGCAAACAAAATATTCTCATCAAATACTCGAACTCTGCTCGATACTCGATTCTTCTGTTGCAAACTCGGCTCGGCTCGACTCGAATTAAAATTTGTCTACTCGCACGTCCCTAGTATAAGCTTATAGGCACACATGTGCTACTGTAAATTTATGAAATACTCGTGGAAGGTTACATGGGGTGTACGAAAGACAAGTTATTAAGCATTTTACCTTCACGTACAGAAAGGTCTACTGGGGTAAATTAGCAATTACTGTGATACAAACTTACATTGGAATAAAAAATGAATAAGGTTGAAGTATATACACGAAAGAGCACTATGCATTAGTTTTCACTCCTCTGATGTGTCTGCTTTTAGTGTACATTTTTTAAACATGTAACATTTAATACAAACTTTGGTGATCTGATTCCTTATGATGAATTTTTTTTGATTGCAGGTGTGATATCTATTCTGGAATGGTGTTCAACATCACTGATATCAAGTACGAGCAAGCTTGCATACTCTACAACATTGGATCTCTTCATTCAGAACTTGGAGCCATGGACAGTCGCCAGACCTCTGAGGTAACGATTTGTAGAGCACGTCACTATGGCAACACATTATCCTCGCCAAGTGATTTAAGGTGTTCCGAATTAACTTACACACACCATTATGGTCCAAAACGTACATAAAAGAAGCTAAAATTTGACATTTCAGAAGTAGGGATAGACCGATATTAATATCGGTATCGGTATTTACAGATATTATCGGTATTTTTTGTGTATCGGTGTTTATTTACCGATATTTTAGCCGATACGACCAACTTCCGTGCACGCTAACTACTCCACCTAGCTTGTGAGAAACCTTTCCTGCATAGCATCGCTTGTATCCCATGACGTCATCTCCACAGCAGCTTAGTGAATTCAACGTGTGTGCATTGCCAGAATCAGGG
>JAHWFP010256689.1:5293-34732 GCA_023313725.1 Lithobius niger
CAAGTAATTCTCCTAAATTAATGCTGTATTGAGGAACCCATTGTCTTAAATTGCTGAGAAGTCTTTTAAAATGAGAGAGGCTGTTTCAGTGTCGTGATTATGTGGGATAAGTGCATTGAATTTTGTTGAAATTGTGCAAAAAGCCGCTGAACATAAAAGAAGTTTAGTGAAATTGCACCTTGGAGTAAATTCGTGCAGCAGAGTAAATTTGTGGTCATCGTGGCTGAGCAGTGAGAGAGCTCAGCCTGGTTGCTGGAAGTTGGTGGATCTGGTCGAATCCCTGGCAAGGAAACCTTGGTAAAGTCCCTGCCAGGACTGCCGGCCAGGGTAGCGTTAGAGGCTACCATGCTCCTTCAGCGGCTATGGGAACTATTTTGGCCTATTCTGGACAATCTTTTGCCTCCTACGATGATCGGAGGTTTCCCGGTTCAAATTCCTGGGTTGGCTCCGCCCTTTGCCACATATTTTCTTCTCTCCAAAGAGTCTGGTAATGTTCAAAATTGAGCCGGTTCAGCCACACGAACATGAAATTACTTCGGCTGACTTAAGACTCAAAGAAATTAATTAAAAAAAAAAAAAAAGAGGTGGGTGCAAGATTGAGTGTATATTCTCCTGACACCTGAGGGATATTTTATTTTTTAATCCCAAATGATTGTTGGAACGATCTTGGGATTCGAGCCAGCATTCACGTGGTTTTGCGATGAGGATGCTGACCACTGGGCAGTGCTTGCTCGCTGAACTCGGGGTCCCCGGGGGCCTCTCACAAAGCTCGCATTGTGGCTGGAAACTCACTTTTTGTAGAGGAAGGAACACGGGTCTCAGGAGGATACATTGGGGTGATTTAGGTTCTGTCGCCAAGTTAATCGCACCGCTTAATAGTTCGAAGGTTAAATGATAACTAGAACATGACTACTTTCGGTAGCAACGTTCAATTTTTTATTTAACGTCCAAAGTGTTATTAGGTGCGATTAAGTTGGCGAATGTTTTGGTGTGTTGATATCACTCCTTTGAAGGGCCGAACCATTCGGAACTTGGCGGCCCGTTTTACCAGTTTTGGTTTTTGATATGATATCAGTCCTTTTTTTTTTTAATTGTGTATTAGACTTAACTCCCCTACCATGCAGATGTGTAATAAAGTGCCGCATCAACAAGAATTTGGTTTTCAACACTTTGCTACTACCTTTTACCAAGAGGCCGAACCATTCTCAACTTAGTCACCTCTTTATAGGTTTATGGGTCGGTTTTAATTTTGTTGTAATTAGTATTATTTAGTTAGGTTTTTGGCGTGTTGATATCACTCATTTGAAGGGCCGAATCACTCTCAACTCTCAATAAAAGAATGGGTAATTAACAACTAAGGTATAGTTTTATTTTTTAATTATTGTTTTTTTTTTTCTGTGTCTGTGATTATTATTATTTTTATATTTTTTACCATACTGTGTGATTTAATTTTGTTGTATAGATTTTTCTTTATCTTGATTGTGATATTGTCTAAATGTGTAGCCAAACAATGACTTTTATAGACCTTCGGCAACACTCTTTGAATAAAGGTTATTATTATTAAAAAAAAAAAAACTTGGTGGCCTCTTTACCAGTTTTTGACTTGACATGTCTTTTTGCAATGATGTTATGTTGCTGAATTGACTGTTTGTCCGTTCTGACACTAAGTGCGATAAACCCAGCAATGATCGTGCAGACTTTGATTGTTTCTCAACCATTTTTGAAAGTTCTTCCTGATTGTTACCGGGCACAAACATTGTAATGCACACACAAACGTTTGTTACTGATTGTTATGCACACACACCTGATGATTTTGCTCAGTGCTTCCCAAGCCTTTTATATATATATATATATAGATATTTCTAATAACCACACTTAGAAACTGTATGTACTGCATACGTTCTGTGGTTTGGCAAAGATAAAACTTACGTGCCAGCATCCACTTTGAAATTTGTTGGATGGGACCACCAAGAGGACGGGAAAAAAATTAAATTTCATAATTTGAACTAGGGAAGAAATTGCTTCTATAGCCCTGGTAGCAGCTTTGCAGCTTCTGGATTGCATGCGTGTGGCACCAACTCGTTAACGAGGAACGAACTAGAGATAGCCGATTTTGAGTTGAGCAGCAGTCGGGCCTCGGCTAAACCTTCACAAATTTCTCTCATCTAAAGATTGCATCTAATAAGAACGGGCCAGAAGGAAGGGAAGGAGGAAATGGTGATTATGTGACCAAGCTGCATTGCTGGAAATGGCGAAAAGGGAATGGAAGATCTAGACAAACTCGGGTGCTCGCACATATGCGCGCCACCACCGCCTATATCCCAGAGTTGATGGGGATGCACGCAAAGTAGTCTTCGTTACAACGAACCTGCAGTCCCTTTATCAGTCATACACCTCCTTTTTTCAAGCGCAGTAACGTCGGATCGGATCCCCTGTGTCATTGAGGAATGATAGCGGTCACGAGTTTGTAAACGACCCTCAAACTAATGGGGTTGCCGAAAGAGGAAATCGAACGCTTTAGCGAGAGCGGCGAAACTTTCCAATTTGGTGTCGTCCATAGCGTCTGGTATATGCGGTTGCATCCACTCCTTTACCACAAGAGTGTGCATGCAGCAGCGCTCGTGCGCGCGCCCAACAATCTCGGCCAATCCAGACAAATGGCATTCACAGCGGGAAATGGGTTTGTTTATGCTGGGCCTGTGGGTTCTTCTCACTATCTCTTCCCCTCCCTAGAGTTGTACAATAAACCGCCTGTCTCGCTCCCGTTTCTGTGGTGGTGGTTGGCTGTTGCTAAGTCGGCTTCTTGTTCTGACTTGTTAAACTTTACATATTTGCCGAAACGTTTTTTTCTGCTAAAAGCCAGAATGGAAATTGTGTTCCAAGATGAAGTGTAATAAATCTTTATCTATACAGAAGCGAGAAACAATATGTGGTGACCACCGTTCGAATTTCAGTGATTGTGAGGAATACTGCTGCTCTTCTCACCCTCTTGTGTAGTGGAATGTACATTTTAAAGATGAACTAGGTGCACAAACAAATTTAAACATCACACTGTTTAAGTTTCAGTATAGAGCAGTGACACGACGTAGTATTATTGTATATAACTCTATGCTGGAGCCTTAATGGGTTAGCTGCAAGGGCCACTTAAGAGAGAAACAGAAGGGCGTCATACTGAAGCCGATGCTGTGAAGAGTGAGTTCTTAGACCTAAAACGCGCGATTTTTGTTGTTGGAGAAAACAACGTTAGTTTAAGCCTAAGAAATCCACTCTTCCGTTGTTTTCCCCTCCATTTTTATGTAGTGCACCTTGTAGTTACGCCCTCCAAAACCCATACTGGTGCCAATATGGCGGCAAATGTCACTGCTCTATTCATTTTTTTTATTTGTACCGCCCTTTATGCGTGCTGGTCGCAAATTGCCAAACGGTGGCAGAAATTATGAAAAAAAAAAAAATCCCTAGTGCTCTAATTGTCACTTCTTGGGAGCCATACTAGCTGCTAGACATAAATGGTTTACATGTGATATTGCATTCAGAATTACAAGGACTATACGATGTATGCATCGATAAGTTACCTAATATTTGAGTTACATCAACTAATAAGTAAAACAGTGGCTCAAGGTAATGAAAACTTCAGTGTGGAAGGCAGGTAATTAATAATACCACTGATAATCAACAATTTGTTGCTAGATCAACAAGTCTTCAAGGCTTATTGGGATCACTGGTGGCCAGCCTAACAAAGGGCAGCAATTAAGATGCATATAAAGCAAGGGAATGCAAGATTATAATTTAAGAAAAGCACGTGTAACGAAAAAACAATAGTTAAAACTTAACGTGGCCCATTGGAGTGAAATAACGGATTTAAATAAATACAGATGCAAACCTATTTATGTTGCCTTTTGAACTTGGATACCAGACGTCCTGAGCGGGGAATCGAACCCACGACCTTTGAAACCAAAGGCCGAGCTCCTACCGTTGATTCCCCGCTCATGCCGTTTGACACACAAGTTCAAAAGGCAACATAAATAGGCTTGCATCTGTATTTATTTAACTCTTGTTCAGCCTTTGGTTTTCCGTCTGAAATAAAAGAAAAGGGGGATAGGGCTTCTACTGCCTTGCCACCAGAGGATACACCTACCAGGGACAAAAAGGCCCATGGTGGCAATGCCAGAGGAGGGAATGGAAGGAGAAAGCTGGATGTTAAAAGGGTAAGTTTACTGTAGTGTCTACTGATCAGACGGCTAGCATCGCTCAATTCACATTCTCGAAGGTTGATCTGTGCCAGTAATCAGTGGTTGATCAGTTGTCACACGTCATAGATTTTATGTTTTTTTATTTTTAAAATATACGGTTAAATGGACACAAAGCAGTACTACAGTTGTAGGAAATGTGCGCTCCTTTACTTACCACTATAAGTTCGTCTAAAAATGCTATATGTGTGATGCACAAATTGCTGTTCACTCCTTATCATTCATGAAATGTTCATGTTTTGGATTTTTTTCCGTAAAACGAGATAATAGTACTGAACTGTGCTTGACAACGGCTAGGGTTATTGGGATGGAGAGGTACAATTTTGCTAGTATACTCTTAGGATCTTGCACGTAACGGTAAATAATAATAACAATAAATAGATTCAACCGCTGGAGTGGTTGAGAATTGGAAAGACTTGGGGGCCACTTACACTAATCCTTTTCAAAGTTGTGGATAACCGTTTCGCAATGAGATTACAACAGATTATAACGAGACTAAGGTTAGGAAGCAAACTCCGGCCTCATTAAAAATCTCCGCAGACAAGTCCTGCTGATCCTAAAGGGTGCCTGAACCGGTCGACTGAGCCCGCCCGAAGAGGTTCATCAGGACAAGCATTTTAATCAGGATGTCCGGGTTTCGAATCCCAGTCATGGCTGTTATCTTTTCTTTCTTTCTTTCTCAGATAAGTCTATCGTATGTACTCTAACAAGGCCAATCCTTAATTAAGATTGTCTGCTTTGTTACCAGAAGTGAAAGTAAACTTGTAATGTGCAGTGTGGAATGGTCTCTTAGCGGAAGGTAGTATGGGACTCGATGTTTTACACTAATTACAACATGGAAAGCCAAGTCAGCTCGATAAGTGATCAATAAATGAAGACACAAACCTATTTCTGTTGGCCTGTTGGACTTAAATGTCAGACTGCCTGAGCGGGAATTGAACTGTGTATCATTCATTGAGATCAAAGGCCGAATGTCAAAGGTCTCGTATGTCGTGTTCAATTTCCCGCCTGGGGAGTCTGACATTGAATCGTAAGGGCAAAGGAAATAGTTTTTTTCCGTCGTATACAGGCTCCAATTGGCCATATTGCCATTGTGCCATGGCTTTGGTGCCCCTTCAGCTGTTACCCTTATGGCACCCCTAGGGTATTTTTTTCCTCCCCTGAAGAAAAATGAATGCCCTATTTTAGATTGTTTTCCTACTGGTGACCAGTCCTTTAGGCGTAAATTCTTCCCGATGTCTTTCTCTTCCTTCCTTTACTTGTGTTTTCGAGTCCCTATTCGTTAACTCCTCACAAACTCCCCACCCTACTCCACTCAAAGAAAAAAAGCTCATCAGAGATATGAAAATCAACCGGAAAAAGAGGCATCCTTGAAACGTAAAATATGTTTGTGAGAATACACTCCGAAGCCAGAAATGGCAGCAGTATGTAGAAAGAAATGCAGGCTTCAGGGAATTGGCATGACATCAGGACATGCTCTAGGAGGTTATGATAATTCCCCATACTACACAGCCGAAGTTGGAGGTGCCATTTACTTATGCAGAAGTGTGTTTATGGTAAAACACATGGCGCCTCGTGTCATTTCCCCCAAAGGCACAGGTGCCCTTTGAGGGCCAGTCCGACTCTAGTCCTGCAAATACTTCATTTCATACACTGTGCTTTCCTTTCGTTCCGCGTATAGTGTGAAGGTGCGGCGACAAATGTCTTATCAGAGGCGACTGGAAATGTTTTTATTCATATGTATATGTATGTATGTTAAATGCTGCCTGGCCATTTCCTTTTAGGCAGTAGAGTCTCAAAAGGCAATGCAAAAAAGGTTTGCATCTGTATTTTTATTTAACTGTTTTGCATCAAGATTCACTACTTTCCTCTGAAGGTGCACTGCATGTAGCAAAACCGCATGACATAAAGAGCTGAAACTCAGTGTAATGGAGCAAGACTACCTATATTTAAAAGGCTTAACGCTCGGTTTCACGTAGCATGCTAGACGCATCGTCCAAGCATTGCGCTGAACTGAAAGCATGAAGAACGAAAAACCCCAATCGTAGCATTGATTAGTGTATATGCGAGATGCACAAAAACGTGATATCTTCTCATTATTAGATTTACCGGTGTTGCAGCGCTAAACGAACATTATTTAACGGTAATGGTGACTATTCTTGAAGACTTCGGACGATTTACTGCTACGTCAAAGGATCGTTTAACACATTTTTAATGAGAATTGAAAACGCCATAGCGTATCATACAGTACACTACACACTTACCTTGGTTGCTCTTCTGCTTGAAATTCATGAAATTAAACCTCCGGAGGCTTTGTTTTGTCGTCGAGTGAAAAAGTAGGTACGTAGCATGAAGCCATTGTTGTTAAATTTTAATAATTTGGTGTCAATGCAGTGTTTTAAGTTTAAAATCCGCCTATCGCGTGTCACACGTACCTTTCACAGTTCAGTCTGCATGGTAGAGCAGTTCATTTTTGGGGTGTCAGTAGCGCGACTGGTGGCAGAATCGGTGGCTAACTGGACGACGCGTCGAATTTCTAGCGTTAAGCCTTTACATCCAGGTAGCCTTGAATGGAGGCAAGCATATTTGCTGGCCTGGTCTGCATCTGTGCTAGTAGCACAGTTTTGTGTTTCACGTGTTGAACTCTTTAGCACTGTCAAAATTAGATAAAGCTCGACAGTTCTCTTTAGTCCCACCTTTTTTTTCAAGTTTGATATCCAGAAAAGTGCCCGAGCCCGAAAATTACACCTATAATTCTGCGTCGCCCTTTTATAAGGACGTGTTGTTTAACCACACGGCGTCTGTTCCATGTTCCACAAACCTAGCCAGTAGCCCGCTTTGAAGTTTAGTGGCGTTAAGCCTGAATAAGCATACATAAACCAGACTGGGCGAAAATATTATCAGGCAAGCACGAGTTATATCGCTCTGCCGGTGATTCATCTTGTCTCCCGGGACTTCCTCTTTCACCGCAATCTTGCCTGCAATCAATAGCGTCGACCAGTTTGGGGCATTCGGCAAAGCCGCGACATCGCTGCAATTAATTTCCCCATCCGTGACCAGAGACTTAACTGGCATAGCAGAATCAACGCTGCTATATCGGTGCCGATTCGTGCGAGCCCATTTTGGCCAGGCGCATGCTTTAAATGTATGGAATTTATTACGGCACCCTGAACAGGCGAGTGAACGAAGAAATATTGGTCTGGTGCCATATTTTGTTTATTACTTTGGTTTCGTTTTCCGATCGTTTGGATCTGACTAATGGATCTCGCTCGCTTATCATAATGGCCCGACAGTTTTAGTTACTAAGGGGAAGTTGTTAGCAACCGATTTAAAATTGTAAAGTTGTAAAGTTTTAACACGATTATTACTGATTGTTTGAGTGTTTTTAATGGCTCTTTTACGGTAATGAGTGGTTTGGTAGTTTGCCGAGAAGCTCAGGCGAACAAAACAATCACACAATGATTGACATGGGCTCATTGTAAAGCTGCATTAAACATGTTAAACTGAACGGCTAGCGAACGAGGAAGTATAATGGTAAGGCAACATATTTTGTTGATTATTATGTCCGTTTTGTTTTCTGATTGTCGGAACTTGCCTAATGAATCTAGCTTGCTTATCATAATGGCGTGACAGTTTTGGGTAATGGTAAAGGTAGCAATTGATTCAAAATGTGAGGTTACAAAGTTTAACGGAGTTATTAATTCACAAGCGATTTTTTTTTATGACTGTTGTAATAAGTTGTTTGATGTTTTATTGAGTAGCTCGGGAGCATGAAAACATAATTGCACAAACGTTGACATGGGTCTCGTAAAGTTTTACTCAACACTGTGTACTGTACAGCAGGCGAACGAAGAGGTATTGGTTGCTCGTTGGGCAACATATTTTGTTTATTGCGTTGGTTTCATTTTCCAACTGTATGAACCTAACTGATGGGTGGTAACAGTTTTGGTTAAAGGGAAGTTGTGTTCGCTCAGTTTAAAACTTAAACTTGTAGAGTATAAAGCAAAGTCATCGCGGGTTTGGTCTTTTTTTTTTAATAAACAAACCCACTTTAGGCGTAGTTCAGGCCTAAAACTTTAATTTTTGTTTTTACATACATACCAATTGATATGTGTTGCCAAATGGGCGCCAGCTGGAAGTTGAGTCTCAACTTCCGGGAGCCCATCTGGCATCATGTATCAATTGGTATGTAAAAAAAAAAATGTTTTAGGCCTGAACTATGCCTAAACTGATTAGTTTGTGTGGATTTGGTGACTCGGCGGATACTGCCATGAATTTTTATATGTGTCAAGTGTTCCGTTTTCACCGGAAGATGGGAGGTTGACCTCCCGAAATGTAGTGTCCTTTCTTCTTGGCGTGCAACTGGCTGTAACTCTTTCTTATACGTACAGCTCTGAGCACGATTTAGTGCCGTGTGTAAGGCCCGCATTCTGAACGCTGACTAAAACTCGTACTTGACGTGAAATGACGTCACACCTATTTAGTGCCATTCACCACCAGAACTTCGTTTGGATACATTTGGAAGAAATCGGGTGGTGAATGGCACTTAATAGGTGTGACGTCATTTCAAATCAAATGACGTCACACATATTCACCACCCGATTTCTTCCAAATGTATCCAAACGAAGTTCTGGTGGTGAATGGCACTAAATATAGGTGTGACGTCATTTCAAGTCAAGTACGAGTTTTAGTCGGCGTTCAGAATACGGGCCTAAGCCTAACTTATATTCAAATTGCATGAAATGGTGTGTGTAATTCGCTCAGTGCATGGCCGAGGTGTGCGCTGTTATGACAGCTGAGGTTAATTTTTGTTGGCATACAGCGTTGGCGTTTGTTTAATGACATGGCATTGTCACTTGACGGTCTACCGCTGTTTCACCACAAGTGACGAGATCCAGAGAGACAAAGCGAGGAGAAGTCAATGGAGGCATGGAAGTAGACAATAATTACTTACATGGAAAGCCTAAAGTTAATCAGATGGATACGTGACGACGATAAGAAATCTCACAAACATGGCGGAAAGCCAACTGGCCCGAAAAGTCATAAGTAAATGCAGATGCAAGCCTATTTACGTTGCCCTTTGGTCTTAAATGTCAAACTACCTGAGCGGGAATTGAACCCACGACCTTTGAAACCGAAGGCCAAAGTCCTACCGCTCAGCCACACTGACACGGCCTTAAAAAAAAAGGAAACGTCCGTAATCAGTATGGCTGAGCGGTAGGACAAGGTCATGGGTTCAATTCCCGCTCAGGAAGTCTGTCATTTAAGTCCAAAGGGCAACGTAAATAGGTTTGCATCTGTATTAATTTATTAAGAAATCTCAGCAGTATTGTTGTCTAGAGACGAATGAGAACCCCTACCCCCCCCCCCCCACCCCATTTTAGCATCGGCATTACCGGTGAGTTCTTAGTAAATGTGGCCAATGAGATATATGAAGAGAGATCAAAGAGTCGTGCACAAGTTATAGTTTGAAGTTATGGTTTAAAGCCTTACAAAAACGCATACTACACTCTGGTCACCTGCTTGATCATTTTTGGTGTGGAATGTCTGTCAGCAGCAGAAGAGCTGCAACAAGAAATTTCCTCGAGCATAGAAATAAGACGCGGAATTAATGACCGGAGCGACTGTGCTAGTCTGCATCATTAACAACTACGATGTGCATGCATGCGTGCGTGCATGTTTGTATGTCTACTCCTCCTGATCTAAAACACCTACGAAGATGAGAGTATAGCGGTAAATGAAAGGTAAATAAATTCAGCTTTTAATAGGCCTATTTTTATTGCTGGAACACGATCTTGCGACTCTTAAATACGCGAAAAACTGCTCTATTGTGTGTGCGGCGCATCTTGAGTCTTCCGAGCATTTTATGAGCGGCTACGTCTTCCTGGAGGGGGCGGCTTTAATCGACGGCCGCCATTGTTTATGTAACCTTCTTGGATATCAACAAGGCACACTGCTACTGAAAACGTACAATCGATTACCTGTGTTCGTTCTGTGGAGAACTAAAGATAGGCCGCGGACACTATAAAGACTGTTTCGTCAGATTCGGAGCAAACATTTACTGTTCGCGGAAACTTGGTTCCAACAAAAAAATCTGAACACATATAAAACGACGACACATTTTGCATCGTACTTAGTATCAGCAACACGACGTACAGATCTCAAAATTGGTAGGCCTTCAACTGGTTGGACACACGAAAAGGCAGGCTTGTAACTTGTCAAACATGTGCGCTTCTGAAGCACGGAGGTGCGCGGATTGAGCAATCAAAGCAAGCAATTTCCATTTGTACGAAACCTTTTCCACGTAAAACACGTCCCTTTTACTGTATGCCAACATCCAATATTCTAAGGAATGAGACAAACGAATTGTCAGCAACAAAATAACTAGTACAGTGATTTTGTGTTTGCTCTTTGGAGCAAATAGACTTTATGAAGTATGAAGTGACGCCAATAGAGTGAGAAAAGCTAACAATATGGGTAGTGCTCTATTAAGGAGGCAGCATTAACACCGATCATGGAATCTAGTCAGATCTAGTACTAAAGAACCAAACATCCTTCAACCAATCGTAGTATTAGTGTGTACAGTCCCGTTGAAAAGTTAATGTACAAGCTTACGCTAATTTTTAACAGTAGCCCCTCGCTCTTTAAGAATGATTGGTATATACACAGCTGCGTACTGATGCATGTTAGCATTGCATTGACTTTTTGTATGGCACACTATGATTGTCAAATTATTGGTGAAATGTTTTGTACAAGAGCAGCCTAGCAGTGACATTTGCCGCCATATTGGCACCAGTATGGGTTTTGGAGGGCATAACTACAAGGTGCACTACATAAAAATGGAGGGAAAAACAACGGAAGAGCGGATTTCTTGGGCTTAAAAATAACGTTGTTTTCTCCAACAACAAAAATCGCGCGTTTTAGGTCAAAGAAATCACTCTTCACAGCATCGGCTTCAGTATGACGCCCTTCTGTTTCTCTCTGTAGTGCCGCTTGCAGATAACCCATTAAGGCTCCAGCATAGAGTTTTATACAATACGTCGTGTCACTGCTCTATAGCATGGGCATCGGATTGTTGGAATTGGTGCACATTTTTAACAGATGAATGATTAAGGCTCTGCTATGTAGAAACATTGCCGTTATTTTCATTTTGGTTTATTGACGATCTCTTTCGACTGCCAACTTATTGCTCCAAAGTTTTAAAATGCATACTAAAATGCAACTAGGTTTCCCTTCCACCCAAGTGCACGGCTTAAAAGAAGTTGGATATACCTCATATCTGATATAGTCAACAATAACTGGATGAATTTGTTGAATTTTGAAATAATTTTACGATGGCAAACAATACATACCTAAAGCGAGCCAAGCAGCTGCATGTGTTACTGCAGACATAACGTCAGTCATTGTTGCCGATACCATTTGGAATTTATAGTAGTGGACAATGAATTTTGAACACAGCATTATCACACAAGCACTCACGCAGATTTATCTCCTGGTTCGAAAAAGGCGAGGTGCATGCAACCTAAATCGTATATAGGCCTCCAACAGCAACTTAATTTGTGAGTGGGCGAGAATGGGTAGTGAAAGGTCCCTGCTGACAAGGCAAAACTCTCAACAACCTTGAAATGCACACGTATTTAATTTTCGGCGCTGAAATTTTTGCTCCTTGTTCACCCCTTGTTGAGAAGATATGCCCCCATTTAGAAACGTACACTACCACAGTCAATCGGCAAAGGTCAATGAATATTATTAAGAACTTCCCATATATGCAACGGTGGGAGCAATTGTATGAGCAACTATCTGCTAATGTTTTGGAATTTCGGAAATGACGTCACAGTCCAACATGGCTGAGGCCCCCCCCCCCAGTTGTGTTGTCTATGAGGCTTAACCCATTTCTCAATGTTTTTTTCTAACTTTTTAGGCATCATCATTGTAAATACAAGTTCGAGGGTGTGTAGGGTTTCATCTAGCATCATTCCTAATGTTGTCTTTGTTTTTGTAGGTGAACAAGGAGCAAAAATTTCAGCTCTGAAAATTAAGTTCGTGTTCATTTCAAGGTTGTCGTGAGTTTTGCCTTGTCAGGAGGCATCTTTTACCACCCGTGTAGGCCTATTTTTCAGTACTTAAAGACTCACTCTCTCGATGAAAAACACTTCCTATATCAAACCCTTCTCATATACAAACGTGCACCAACACACTGACTGTATATATCGATCAGGATCAGTGGGGTACGATCAACACACCAGTCATCTACTTTTCATCAATTTCGAACAGTTTCGTTTCGAACATGTGTTTTCTAACGCAACCATGGCAACCGGAGCAGCTAAGTTTCCCCTCTTTCCCTCCTCAGTCGGTTTTCTTCGCCAAGTCATCCTTGCCGCCTTAGCATTTTGGGATCCCTCTTCAGCACAATCAACATCTCTTTAGCTTCTTCAATTTGCATGGCGAAAAGAGAGCCCAAGTCTAGAGGGGAAAGCGTTCGAGATGGGTCCGAAAATTGCAACATTCTTGTCTGAAGAGGTACGGAATAATAAGGAGTTAGAAAAGAGGCAAGTGGTGTAAGGAAGCCCGCGTGGCAACGCGCCAAAACTCAACTGAACCGAGATGCTGGGACCAAGAGTTTTTGGCGTTGCCTCCATTGCGGATCATTGCTACAGTTTGTCGCCGTTTGTTTATTTCGGTTCGCTTTATTAGCCCGCTTCAATGGTACGATACGTTGCGCATGCTCAGTCTGCAAATACACTGTAAAAACATGATTTTCGCTGAATGGCTTATTCCAATTTTCCTTTACACAAAAGTGTTTTGCAAATAACTTGAGCTAACACTAGCGTTTATATTCGATTACGCATGTGAAACGTGCTTAAAATAAAACCCTATCGTTTATATTCCATTGCACATGTGAAATGTGCTTAAAATAAAACACTATAGCGTTTATTTTCCATTGCACATGTGAAATGTGCTTAAAATAAAACACTATAGCGTTTATTTTCCATTGCATGTGCGAAATGTCCTTAAAATAAAACCCAAGCGTTTATATTCCATTACGTCTGTGA
Organism: Lithobius niger; assembly: GCA_023313725.1. Classification (NCBI taxonomy): domain Eukaryota; kingdom Metazoa; phylum Arthropoda; class Chilopoda; order Lithobiomorpha; family Lithobiidae; genus Lithobius; species Lithobius niger. Next base: position 18,594 of record JAHWFP010256689.1, read on the forward strand.
AATGTGCTTAAAATAAAACACAAGCGTTTAGTTGCAGCATTTTATAAATACAAGCTTGAAACCGGTGGCGTGTACACCATAGAGTCAGACTGGCAGGTGCCAGGGGCCCACCTGTATCGGGGGCCCCGGCAACCCATAAAATACAAACAAACTTAAAGGCAAAGACCTAAAACCATTGCTGAATTAGGTACAAAGTTAGTTTTTTGGCATAATTTTAATGTGGATTTTCAAAAAAATGTCTCAATTTCTGGAGAGCAGTCCCCCCAGGCCCCTTCTCGGCCGCGCTAGAATTCATGTTCCCCCACCGCCTCCCTGCACATGAACACACCTGTCATGCTGTGCTAGGGGCCCACCCTAGTCTGTACACGTTACTGCTTGAAACACATGCAGCCACAGAAGTATTTAAAACAGTAGTGTCTTTTTTCTCTCAAAACTGTAGTGTTTAGTTTAGAAATAAGTAAGAAATAAAATCCAATAAAGTGGACAACATAACAATTTCACTCGACGTTTCGAGTTGCGTCAGACTCGTTATCAAGAGTGCATGAGAAACATATTCACTAACGAGTAAAAGTCAGTGAAGTCAGTAAAGTCAGTAAAGTCATTTCGGAAATTTCAGAAACCCATGTTCACCAGAAGAGAACTGGTTGGGGCAAACGAGAGATCGGACAGAACCGAAAGAGAAAAGTAAATTTAAAATTTTGAAATTGTAAAAATTTTAAAATTTGCTAGAGGTCTAGAAGGGAACCATGCTGCTTGCAGGCACCGAATTGTTATGTTGTGCACTTCATTGGTTTTTACTTCTTATTTATTGTACAAGTGCTTTTTAATTCAATCAGTTTATTTTAGAATACATGATAAACATAAGGGTTTTCGTTAAACCCAATTTTCAAAAAAGTAATATGCATCCATCTACAATAATACACTTAGGTTGGGATGAAATGCACACACAAACTCACGCACACAGCAAATCCATCATTAAACAATGAGGAAACATCCAATGAAAACGGCTCAAATTAACGAAACGATGAGGAGGCGGTAGCAAGAGGATGAGCGAGTTCATTCTTGGCACGGTAGCAAAGAAAAAGGACGAGCGGCCGACAAAAATGAACGGATGTACCCTGTAACAATCAGTAACAAACGAAATATTGCTTCAATAACGCTGACTGTTAGAGCCGAGTTGAATAGTTTCCAAGTTTTTTGGTTGGTTAAAAATCACTGCATGCGCAATCGTTGTTGCAGCGTTATCGTGCTTGGTATCAAAACAAAGAAACGGGCAATTCAGCCACACTGAGAATAAGAGTGGCGCCCTCCAGTGAACCGGTCAACCAGTCCATCCGAATCCGGGTCACGTCACATGGTTGAAACGTAATTACAGCGAGTTATGTCATATATATTTACGCTTTTATTTATTTTTTTGGCAAAAAACGTGTAAAGGCCTTTTCTAGGCGTGTTCTAATGCTCTCGTCGGTAAAAGTGCTCGTGCCGGTAACGTAAGTGCCTGTAAGTCTCAGTAAATGAATACAGATGCAAACCAATTCACGTTACCTTTTTAATTTAAATGTCAGACTGCCTGAGTGGGGAATCGAACCCACGACCTTTGAAACCAAAAGCCGAGGTCCTACTGCTTAGTATGCCATGTCAGTATTGGCTCAGCGGTATGACCTCGGTCTTTGGTTTCAAAGGTCGTGGGTTTGATTCCCCGTTCAGGCAATCTGACATTTAGGTCCGAAAGGTGACGAAAATAGGTTTGCATCTGTATTTATTTAACTCTTGTTAAGCGTCGGGGCTTTCCGTCATGTTTAAAGTATCGGTAAGATGAGTGTCGGTAAAATGACCGGCGCCCTTACCGAAATTTTATTTCGTCAAAGACATCCCGGCAGGCGCGAGAACTGTAATGGTGTCAGGAGTCACGATACGCAATTTCCCAGTCGGCCTTAAATTGAGAAACACAACTCCTTCCTGGCTTTAAGGTCGTTTAAACGCTATTGCTTGCGAATGGCCACGCGCTTGGACTAATCGCAGCACACGTTATATTTTCACACACATTTATTAGGTACAAATCTGTATACAGCGTTATTTATAACGTTGCGTTTTCCGCAAAAGTAAAAACGGCCACTTATTCCACAACTGGCTGCACGAGTTTCAGAGCGAGTGGTGGAATATGGAGAAGAATTATCTTGGAGACTACTCCATTATGACAAGCCTGGTATACTTTATTGACATTATTGATGTTTATTACCTAGCTTCAAGTTTGTTTATAATGCGTATGTAGAAGTAGCGTAATGTTTCTGTTCTGTTTATGTGCCTTGTAGTATTTCTTAACTATAGTGTGCGCGGCGTATCTTGAGTCCTGTACTTATTTTGTGATCCGCTACGTCTTCCTGGAGGGGGGCGACTTTAACCGACGGCCGCCATTGTTGTTTGTAACTACATTGGATATCAGCAAGGCACTCTGCGACCAAAAACGTACAATCGATTATTTGTTTTCATTCTGGGGCGAACTCAAGATGGGCCGCAGACACTATAAAAACACTTATTTGCCACGACCTGTTCGTTAATATCAGTAACTTATTCGAAGTTCTTTTTTTTTTTATGTCCCTTGCTGCTGCTAATTGTGATCTCTCAACAAAAAAGGTAAGAATACTTAAATATTATTTAAAAACATTCTGAACAGGTCCCAAAGTTGGTTGCAGTGTACTCTTCGTTTTTGTCAATAAAAAGACACGCCGAAATGGTTCATATACTAAAAAGCGACGTTTCGGAATACTTTCATTACGTTGTCAAGCCAACGTTTCCTAGCAAAAGCTAAAAGTCAACATACAGGGAGGGTGATCAGTTAGGTTGTGACCCAGCTTGATATCTAAAGTACTACTGAACGATATGTTATGAGACCCGGGTGATGTGATGAGGCCAGGAGGAGCCACTGATTGGACAAGAAATGGATGACCTTGCCCAAAATTATCAAGGTCATTCAACTGCTGCCTTCTTAAATATGCATCACACACCATCAGTATGAATTAGGATTATGTAGGGAACAAAGAAACATTACCAATTCAAAAAGTAAAACAAATATCGGAACCAGATTTGCAGGACCTATGAGGGAAGTAAAATGGCTACTTTCGAACCCTGAATGGCATTTCATTCAAACACTCTGTCGTGCAGGGAAGCATCGCCTTCTTTCAGGGGTCGAAAGTAGCCATTTTACGTACGTCATAGGTCCTGCAAATCTAGCCCGATTTTCGTTCGTTTTTTTTTTTCCGTTGGTAATGTCTCTTTGTTTTCCCTACATATTCCTAATTCATACTCATGGTGTGTGATGCATATTTAAGAAATTAGCAGCTGAATGACCTTGATAACATTTGGCAAGGCCATCCATTTCTTGTCTAATGAAAGTAATTGTTTATTTATTTAATTGTATTCCGAAGTCTCAAAGAGAAACTTGTATGGGTTGCATCAAGTATAAAATAAATTAAAATAATCTCATCTTTACAATTACGGAGAAAAACACAACTGAATGTATAATACAAAATAGGAATCAAATTTTAAAGTACAAGAGCAAGATAGTGAACACAATCATGATCATGAACATGAAGCATTCTCGATCAAACTTATAATACAGGACTATGGCTTAACAAATATATAACAATAAAGTTCTAATTTTTAAGAGCAGAATATAAAAACATAAAAAGCATAAAAATAATACCTATTTATTAATAAACCATTCTCTGATTTTTCGCTTAACTTGGGCAAAATTTGTCAAAGTAGTGAGTTCAGCTGGTTAAAAATTGGTTAATCAAAGGCTCTTCTTGGCCTCACCACATCACCCTGATCTCATATCATCCGGAGTATTTTAGCTATCAAGCTGGGTCGAACACAACTGAACTGGTCACCCTATTTAATGCACCAGAATGGTTTCCCATCCTAGACGAAGAAACAGGAAGAATAAAATCGAAAATAAAGTGATGAAAATGAACAAGGTCATGGCCGAAGCTAATGCCAGGAGTTCTCCATGACGAAAACAGGGAAGAAGCGATTCCCACATGAGAGCTGGGTCTGTCGCAGGATTCGAGCCGTCATTCGCTTGGTTTGGAGACGAGGATGTGGACCACTGGGCTGTTGCAGCTCGCTTTGCTCGGGGCCACGAGGTCGCTCCACAAAGCTGGAGGTGCACGCGGGGACTTACTTTTCGCCGGCCCGTATAGTTTATGTCCTTTATTTTACGACACGAGGACCTATGGGGTTAAGCTGGGCCAAGAAAAGGATTGTATCCACCCAAAACCAAAACTGGTAGAAAAACCCGCCAAGTTTCCAAAAACGGTCGGCCTTTGAAGGTAGTGATATCATTCCACCAGGGAAAGGCCACCAAGGTTAATCCTATTAGCCAAGTTAATCGCACATACTAATAGTTCGAAAGTTAAATGAAAACTAGAAGATTGCTACTAGCGGTAGCAATCTTCAAGTTTTCATTTAACGTCCAAAGTATTATTCGGTGCGATTAACTTGGCTAATAGAATTAACCTATTAGAATTAACCTTGGCGGTTTTTCCCTGTTGGAATGATATCACTACCTTCAAAGGCCGAACGTTTTTGGAAACTTGGCGGTTTTTTCTACCAGTTTTGGTTTTGGATGGATATCAAACTAGAATTGGACTAGATTTGCAGGATCTATGATGTACGTAAAATGGCTACTTCGGACCCTGAAAGTAGGCGATGCTTCCCTGCACGACGGAGTGTTTGAATGGAATGCCATTCTGGGGTCGAAACTGTGAACGTACATAAGGTTACACCGTCTGTTTAAGATGCTTCAATCCCATTTTTGCACACACTGACTAACAATCGCTGATTTCGTTCGCTTCGCTCACTCAATCAGCGCATCCCCTTCAGTTGTTTTGTTTATCCCTGCAACTTCCCCTTAATTTTTCAAGATTTCGTTCACATTTAGTCATGCAGAAACTCCAAAAGGTCGCTGTTACTAAACCAGCAGATCGCGAACCTTTTTTTGGCTCCGGGGGGGGGGGGGGGGGGTGTCGGATTGGCCCACCCGGGAATCCTAAGATCCCCGGGGAGGCCCTCACTACAGGAGGCCCCCTTACTAGAGAGATAACTCCTGTGGTGCAAAGAAAAAAAAATCGGAAAGATCCCCAATCAACAGACAACAACGAAAATGTGGCATTTGGGGTCGAATCATAATTATTTCACTGCACTAAAAATTTTAATGACATCGAACCGTTTGGCTTCCACACCATGGACATTGTTGTTGTTGGGAACTGAAGATCGAACCAATGAACCGATTTTCTGGTTTTGAAGCTTAAAACGTAGGTGTCAACAAGGTCTAGAGCCTTATTTTTTTTTTTGATGTGACTACAATATTCTTGTTGTTCTGCTTGTTGGGAAAATTTATCTCTCGCCTGGAGATAGAACGAATGAACCGATTTTCAACTTTTGTAGCTTAAAACAAAGGTATGAACAAGCCTAGGGCCCTTTGAACGCTATTTTAATGTGACTACAATATTCTTGTTATTTTTGTTGGAACATTTTTGCTCTCACCTAGAAATCAAATCCAGGTGTTTGTTACACAGCAAAAGAAAAAAGAACCTTGAAAAATTTGGAGAAAAGGGTCCCTCTTTCTACTTTCCCGGTAAGGTCCACCCCCTCCCATTCCGACTCTGGCGTTGGGTGAGAATGCATAACGTTTTAAAATTGAGACGCGATCGGACATTTATTTTGCTTGAACAAATATCGTGGGTATTTGTCAAGAAAAAATATCACAAAAAAATTTAGTTTTCACAGATATATAGACAAAGTAAAATTGTCTGTTAGAAAGTAAATGTCTATCAGGCTAATCAGGGCGTAGAGGCGAGGAAAAGACTTGCGTTGGTCTCTCAGTTGTAAGTAGGGCCCGTAATCTCCAGGCGTTTGTGACCCGAACTTGGTACGGGCTTTCCACAAGTTCTCAATAAACTAAGCTAGATTAAAAAATCGCTTTCGGCGAGCGTGAAGGTCTTGTTGTATAAATGCGCCCTAAGTCTCGGTATGACCAAATACAGAGATTCTACGCCAAAATATACATGCAGTAACACCGCCTACAGCACGAAGCCATAGCAACGCAGAGGAACTGAATTTCCACGGTGGGTAGTGGGTTTGGTAAGAGAGACTGAAATGGTGGGTGAGGTTTGGGCGTGCGAAGGATTCAAATTTTGCATGATGTCGCCCCTGGGTTCGTTTCTCCTAAACTGGGTTATAAAACTGCAAGTGCACGTGCTACATGGATACGGCCCGCCCATATGAATTCTTTTTACCCGAGACTGAGAAGATTGGACGGGCGGCTGTGCCATAGAAACTGATATGCCTAAAGTTTTGGACGTGTGATGCGAAATATGGGATGGCGTCAATTTTTTCGGGCGCCATTTTTTTGTGAAAATGTACTGTTTTGGTTGTGGTATAGGCGGGAGATATGATGATTCTCCTGCATAACCTATAAGCAAAGTGCGGTACAGATCGGTATACTCCTAAATTCTGGAATAAATCATCGACATTCGTTTTTGCTTTGTAACTGCGTGTTTGACTTCATCACGTCACTGAGATCCAACATGCTGCCGTACATACAGGGTGATCAGTTAAGTTACAACCCAGCTTGATAGCTAAAGTGCTATTGAACGATATGTTGTGAGACCCGGGTGACGTGATGAGGCCAAGAGGGGCCATTGGTTAGACAAATGGATGACCTTTCCAAATGTGATAAGGTCATTCAACTACTAACTTCTTCAATATGCGTCACTCACCATGTGTATAAATTAGGAATATGTAGGGAACTATGAGACATAACCAATGCAAAAAAAAAACATAACAAAAATCGGACTAGATTTGCAGGACCTATGACGTACGTAAAATGGCTACTTCGACCACTGAAAGTAGGCGATGCTTCCCTGCACGACGAAGTGTTTGAATGGAATGCCATTCAGGGACGAAAGTATCCATTTTACTTCTCATAGGTCCTGCAAATCTGGTCCGATTTTTGTTGTTTTTTTTTTTGTTTTTTTTTTTAATTGGCAATGTCTCTTTGTTCCCTACATATTCCTAATTTATACTCATGGTGTGTGATGCATATTTATGAAGTAAGCAGTTGAATGACCTTGATAACATTTGGCAAGGTCATCCATTTCTTGGCCAATCAGTGGCCCTTTTGGCCTCATCACATCACCCGGGTCTCATAACGTATCGTTCAGTAGTACTTTAGCTATCAAGCTGGGTCATAACTGATCACCCTGTACAAGGATGGTTGTCAGTATTTCAGCTGCCATTTGTGGTAAAGATGAAATATTTTTGGTTTGGTGTGATACAGGGTAGTGTTCGCCGAGATTTTTACCATATATTATCTCCATTGGTTGTTTCTTTTTACTTGTTTTATAGCGTCGCATCTCCCAGCTTCTTCCAGAGGCATGCTGCAAAGGGGAAGGAAAGTAGAGGGACGGGTAGACGGGGCGGGAAGGAGGGGAGCGGGTAGGGAGAGGATGAGAGGAAAGGGGGGAGTATTACGAAAAGAAACCTTACCAGTCACAATTTGCGGGTAAAATTACCCTTAAAACCAAGCACTGAACGAATACTGTGAAACAAAACCCTTGGCAAAACAAAACCCCGGGCGAAGCTGAGTCCGACTGCTAGTAGTGAAATAAAAATCAAGTGGTGCATTAAGTTACGAAAAAATTAAGTCCAAAAGTGGACAACTAATTCTGGAACCATCCCGTTTCGGGATCAAGTGGAAAAAGTGGACTCAGAGACCACCTACTGTGCAAACATCAAAATGTCTTTAAAAAACCAAAACACTTAAAATCATGTTGATGACAGTCTCTCAAGATATATATAATTTTTAAATTTAATAACGGAACCTATACATTACTGGTCAAAACAGGAATGCAAATAGGGAACCCAAACCAAGAACGACCTTTTCCGTGCGAATGAAGGTAGGAGTTGATACTATTACTGAAGAATACACAATTTTGATATTTTAAAAACGGAACGTATGAATTCCTGATCAAAACAGTAACGCAGTAGGGAGCTCACAGTAGGAAGCCCACACGAGCAAGGAAGAGGTCGTTGTTGTTTTGGGCTTCCTAACTGCTTTACTGTTTTGACTAGGAATGCATAGGTACCGTTTTTAAAATTTCCAAGTTTCGTCTTTCTTGAGTGACTGATGTCAAAATGATTTGTATTTTTTTTATTTTGATGTTTGTACGTGGCCGTGAGCCGAAGTCTTTCCTTTTGATAACGGCATTCAACCAACCCTGAAACGTCGTGGTTCCAGTGATCTTACACTATAAGCCAAAGTCCTCAAATCAATCGGCGTGTCTTAGCTTAGAGCGAACAACAATAACTTCATCGACAACTAGCAACAACTAGAAAAAAAAAAAAAAGACGCCTCACATTAACCGAAGCCAACGTTTCAGAGCAAGCAGAGAAGCATAGCTGGAGCAACAATGTTGGTGGGGAAATAATTCACGCTTACTTTAAATGACACTGGTTTCGTTTCTGCTTCGTCCGCTGTTGTACTTTCCACAATAATAAAATGGATAACAGATATCAACCAGCGAGAAACGCATGGATCGCTCAAGAGAAAGAAAGGAAGGAAAGAGACGGGGAATCGACAGTTGATTTATGATGCAAATCACGAACTGCCAACAAAGCCGCGCTGAGCCATACGGCGTACGCTGAAACTAAAGCTGCAGCCAAAGTGATACACTTGAACTTTAAACGTCGTCCACTCGATGTCACCAGCGACCAAATGCATGGATCGCTCAAGAGAAAGGAAGGAAGGAAGGAAAAGGGACGGATAGGTGGACCCGAAACGAGGGCGTTGCGAGTGCTGTAGTCCAATTTAATACTGCACATAAAAACTAGAGTTATTCTATAACCGTTTATAAATAAAGAAAACTCACATGTGGGTCAGAAATACGGAATCGACTGATTTGTTCGGCCAATGCAACATCTTACTGAAGCGCCGTTACGAGGTGCCATGTTGGTTTAAACGTTGCGTATGAAGTCGTAGCTGCAGCCAATGGGAATCTTTGAGGCGTATGACGTCATTGCACAACAGCCACTGCAATGCTGTATGCAAGAATCGCAGTGCATTCTTTCCTGGTCTCCATTCAACATAAAATTTTCTTTTCTTTTTAACGCGAGAAAAAAGTTGTCTGTCGTCTATAAGTTTCTAAATCCGGCCTCATTCTCCCCCATTGTACTCCCAGTAAAAGTTCTGCAAACACCGCAAATACTTCAAGATAGGTCTTACTCCATAAGGGCACATCCGCCCCCTCCCCTACGTGCAAAAAAAAAGTAGAAAAAGAAAAAAATAGTAAAGGAGCGGTGCACCTTTCATTTATCCGCTCTTCACGTGTCTAACCTAATACAGATAACCTAACCACAGCACGTCCGCATCTAACAGCAGCCGTCGAACACGCTCCCAACCCCCGTTATATTTCTCGTTACGTGAGCGTTATACTTGACCACGTATCTTGGCAGAAAGATCTAGACTTGTTGTAGAAGTCTCAGGATATGAGTTCAGAGAAATGGACGGTGTGGGGTGGGGGTAGGAAATGGAGCGGACTTGTATTCCAGTTTGTTTCAGCTGTGTGGGGGAGGGTTGGGTCGGGGAGTCGGGTGGTTCGTGCTCCTATTGGTCAGTCGGACCTCGTGCCGTTTCTTGCTACGTCAGCCTTGAGAATATCTGGAAATTAAAGCTGGCGGATAAAGGAGGGGGGAGGGGGTTGGGGTGGCGAAGTACACGCGGGCGCGCGCTCGGGAGGGGAGTTACGTGAACCACTGGTCATCACGGTGGAATTGCGTCTCTCGGCACAAGACGAACGCTTTCTGAATTCCTAAGTTGTAAGCCAAGAAGCTGATGTGAAGGGAAAATGCGTTTGCTAGCTGTTTGGAATTGCCTCGATTCCCCCTCCCCCCCCCACCTCCCCTTGCCGTCCCGGTTGTTTTGGTGGAGCAAGTGGAGTGAATGTTATGGTTTAGTGAATTTTATTGTACGTAGTTTGTTCAACCATGGTAAGGCCTATAACGGTAATGCCGTTAAGTTTGAATTTTGAAGAACCAAAACAACTAAACAATAACTAGCTTTGTCCGTCCTACAGCTCTTGTAAATCTCCAGAAAGCTCGAACGTGCACGATTAAATTCGCAACTTGTAATATTGTTTCGTCACCAAATTTCATCAGAGGCACCAATGGTCGCCGCCAGTGACGTAATTATAGTGGAGGTTGACAAAATCAACGGGCCCCACCACCTAAAGGGCCCCCCTATCTAAAAAAAAATATTACAATGCATGACTATGCTGCAATGAAACCTCCCGAAGAATCAAATCATCCGTCCTATGCTGTGCAGCCTCGACCTCTTGGTCTGGTGTTGCAAGGGCCTGATGGACCGATGGCCTTGATGAGGGGGCTCCAGTGAAATAGCACCACAATCACATTACGAAGCGCGACGAAAGAACTGACAGGTGGAACTGGAAGGTAAAGTAATTTACGACATTCTTTTTATTGCATGCTTTTATTCGTGTCATGTCCAAGGCTGAATAGTGAAAATGATGTATTGGGTGCTTCGTAATTGCTAGGTTATTTTTTTTAGGAGGAAGGGGCTCTTCTGAATCTTTTGGTAAGGGAGGACGGGCCCCCAATGTCCTAGTTACGCCATTGGCCGCCATGTTGGATTGGACGTATCTGGAGGTGTGGCACCATTAAACACGCAAATAGTAACAGACAATGACTATGATTTACGCAACAAGCTCTGAGAATACTGCCGTGTACCATACCGAAAAAAGTTCATTTCACAAAAAATGGAGCGCAACACACTTTATAACATCCATTGCCACGGATGAGTCCGTTTTCACAATTCGAAGATACAAGTAATCAAATCAGATGATTTACTTTGCAAGCGTTAAGTAGATTAAGGTAAATGGTTCCTTCTGAAGCAGCAAAATACTTGCAAGTCATAAGAGCAGACAAATATTTAAATTTTCGGCATCTTATTTTTGGCATCTAATATTAAATCCCTCCCTAATTCGCCTGTTGAAGTATCCGAATCGGTGCTTTCTTCGACGCGGGGCGTCCTGACTAGAAAAAGAAAGTTTTAAACCAAGCCACTAAAGCTTCTCTTTTGGCAAAAATTTCCGGTTCACCCTTCTATCTTCGTCAGGATGAAAATACACAACCCCGGGGCCCCCAGCGGCTCGTCACCCTTACCAAAGACTCGCCAAACTGTGCCGTGGCCATGTTTATCACCCCAATCATGAAGGCCTCCATTCTGTGTGATCAAACGATTAAAAATGTCCAGGAATTAAAAAAAAAACAAGCGGCTACAGCGACTGCCTACTCGCACCGGTCTTCTGTACAGTTCCTCCACTTCCAATGTTGAGGCGCACACCTCTATCATGCACTACAACATCTATCTCTATTATGCTAATCTAAAAGCAGTAGCCATCACAATTGCCGGTTAAAAATGTGTTAGCTTTTATAGGCCTGTTTTACATTTTAGGCGTCTAATTGTCAGCTTTTAGGCCTAATTTTTACCTGCAGTTTTAATTTCGTAAGTAGCAGCTAACGGAGATATGGATTGTATAGTAAGCCTTTTCATTTTTGCAACACGGTGCGCCTTCAGGCACACAGTTACAGTGTTACAACGTAACGCGCAACGTAGCCTATACAGATCAGTGGTAGTAGGAAAGTGACGAGAGAGACGCTGTTGATGAAGCCAACAGCGACTCGTAGCAACTGGTAACATGATTTTAGGCCTAATTTTCTTTTTTAGGCCTAATTTAAAAAATGCAGTTTTAATTTCGTAAGTAGAAGACAGGCCTAATGGAGAATTTGGTTCGACGGTAAGCCTATTCATTCATTCAACAATGCGACGAGACTACTTAAACGAAGCTAAAATCCATTTGTTTTTATTGAGGATTTTAATTTAGGATTTTAATTCGACGGTCATATGTTATTATTTAATTTGGTTACGTCGAAGAAGTCTATTAGCTATAAGGAAGTAACGATGTTTTAATTTGCCATGTTATTTAACTAACTTCTCACACTGAATCTAACGTTGTAAACAATGGTCATCAATATCTGGTACCGTTGCGAAGTTGAAAAAGGCGAGGGACGGACGGACAAAGTCGTTGCAAGTCTTCTCAGCCGTACAGAAGAATATAAAACAATCTTGAGGCAATAATTGATATAATTTTGGAGGGGGGGGGGGAAGGAGGGTGGTGCCACAATTAGGGATGGTGTAAAAGTGCAAAGCACTCAGGCCCAGGGGGCCCAAATAAGGAAAACGTTTTGTTATATTTTGGTTTGGGGAGTCACTTTGCCTCTAAAATTGTTACTTGGTACGGAGGGGCCCAATATTTTGTCCTTGCATTTCTCCTTGGTAATAGCTAGCTGCGGCACTGGAGGAGGTTTTTTTTTTATATCATTTGATGTGCAGGTCCTGTTCCCACAATAAATGGGAATCTTATATATATTCTTGACTGTTTGCTTGAAAGATTGCGGAGACCAGCAAATCACGGTAACTTGAAGGGGTTATAGCTCCAGAAAAAAATGGTGGGCTTGATCAGAACTATTTTTCACACCGCTTAAAGTGTGCGCGGCCTATCTTGTGTTCGCCGCAGAACGAACACAGATAATCGATTGTATGTTTTTGGCAGCAGAGTGCCTTGTTGATATCCAAGATGGTTACAAAAACAATGGCGGCCGTCGATTAAAGCCGCCCCCTCCAAGAAGACGTAACCATCGATTGTACGTTTTTGGCAGCAGAGTGCCTTGTTGATATCTAAGATGGTTACAAAAACAATGGCGGCCGTCGATTAAAGCCGCCCCCTCCAAGAAGACGTAGTCGCTCGTAAAATACTTCCAGGACTCAAGATACGCCGCGCACACAATAATTACTTCCAATTCCTTGGGCGTTCTACGTACAAGTCCAGGGTTTGCCGGCGGGATTGTCTGTTTCGACGTTTTTATGTGATGTGGTGTCGGACAAACTCGACAAACAAATTAACGGGGCTCATGTTCCACGCGCAAATTTTTGGGCACGGTGCATCGATGACATTTTGGGCTTGGCTCAAGCTCAGGTCAGCGAAGCTTCAATTTTGGGTGAGCTCAACGCATTCCATACTTCGTTATACAATTTACCGGTGTGCACGAGGCCCACGATGGTTCATTACCAATGTTAGACCTGTGCTGTCCGTGAAGAACTGGACCTCAAGAAGGTAGACACTTCTCATTTTATGAAGCCAACACAAACATTCCGCTCACTACTTTTCACTTCGGTGCTTAGAGGGATATTGGCTGAAGAAGTAAGGAGAGCCATCTAGCATTGTTCCAACATGGAAGGCCGACACAAGTCCCCAGGATTTTACGCAAGGATGTTCTTAACGGATACATCCACGAACTTGATCCATCGGACAGTGGCTAAGCAACTTGCTTGATGATTACCTCTTACTTGATGCACAAACTTCCAAGGGGCATGGAGGTCCCAATGTTGTGCCTCCCCCCCCCCTCCCCCACCCACGGACAGAACAAACGCCCGCTAGGGATCAGAAAGTGTGATCATACCACTGCCTTGCACAAGGGTGATGCTAAATGCGCATTGGTTAAACACGCAAAAGACTTGAACCGTCTTGTGTTACTGAACGAAACGTCTGTTGTATTTCATGAGTCTGTAGCAAAAAATCATAATTTGTATCGAAGCGTATTTAATTATTGTGAACCAAGGAAGGGACATTAACATTAAAAAAATGTTCCATGCATTCAGAGGTGGAAGAGGCTATTTGATGAACTTCCGGTTAATAAAATCTGAGCATGCACATCACGTCAGTTTTCAAGATGGCGGGCCCTGATTGCGGTTGATGTGGGGTTCTCCACCAATTTTTGTATTTTTTACGTTTTGACTATGTAAGTATGCAGTACTTGAGCGCCTTGTAGTGTAGTATTTTGGTAGGTCATCATTTCCATGTGGTTTGATTTATTTAGGTGAACAAGACGCAAATTAGATGCCGAAAATTAAAATATTTGTCTGCTCTTAGTACTTGCAAGTATTTTGCTGCGTCAGACGACACATTTACCGTAAAGTAATAAAATATACAAGATATAATGTTATATATACATATAATTGCGTAGAGGTCAGACAGCAGGGTTTGGAATCATCAACATTACCAGTAGCAGCATCACCAGCAGCGGCGACTAGTAGGAGGGAAAGCATTGGGGGAAAGCTTTTCAGGACAGCATGCTAATCGAAAAGGCAGCTTCAAGACCACCTTGCGCTATTTTATTTCTGCTAGCATGAACATGAACAGTGGAAGAATATAATAGAAGTGACCATTAGAAAGGGGCATCATTAGCAGAGTGGGTGGTAGGGAATTTGAGTGACAGGAAGCGCTGATTGCATGAGCGAAGCTAACTAAATTCAGCGTTTTTTAAGCCAGTGTGCGCAATTTGAGTCAAAGGACGGGCTGATTTGAGTGAGTGAAGCGAACGAAAATCAACGTTTGTTAGACAGTGTGCGCAAAAATTGGATAATATAATATATAATGCAATAATAAAATCTTATGTTATTTCATTATAATATAAGGTATAAGTAATCTAAATTTCAACATGGCTTCAGTTTTGGCTCTGGCAACTTGTAACAAAAGCAGTCAATAAAGAGAGTTTGTAAGTCACTTGGAAACTTGTTTCTTCAAGAGAAATTCGTTATTTCATTGTCACGAACTGATACGACTGCGCACATTTAATCAAACGATGTGGTCGATAGCTATTCTGGTAAGGTAGTAACCACGGCAACCGCATTTCTCCATGACTTGTAACTCAATTTATACCACGGCTGTGACGTCACGCTAACTCAACGCCATGCTATATTTCCGTAGGTTAAATCCCGTTAATCGTGAGCGGAAGTGTGAGTCATCGCAAAAAGTGTGGGTTATCAAGTTACGCCACACTTTTGCCGATAACCCACACTTTTACCGATAACTCAACACTTTTGACACTTCCGGATTACGCGACGGGAACGCACACACCACAACCAAAATTATACTGCGTCGAAAACCGTAACGGAATGAAAACGTACAAAAGGAATTACTTAACTTGCCGGGATATCCCAAATGAAATCCTTTACCTGTTCACGCTCAAATGTCTGGCTGGCCCATATCTAAGTTTATTCCCTCCGTCTAACTCTACTCCCTCCCCCACCCTCCACAACCTAAAATGGAATGACCTTCATTCCTACCGATACACCTATTAGGCTTTTACCGCTGATTTGAAACAGTTCTCAAACTACAAACGCACAAAAAGAATAACTTACTTTGCCAAAATTTCGGCACAATGTCCTTTGTCCCTGCTTCCTCACATATCAAAGTTTATTCTCTCCGAACAGAGCGAGCGAGCTAGCTTACCAGCCAAACCTTGCGAAACGGCCCGTCGTCTAACTCCCACCCCCCTCCTTCCACAAACTTGAGGGTAGCCTACACTCTGCCTACCTGCCAAAGGAATCGTTCGTCTAACACCCACCTCTCCCTCCACAAACTAAAATGGAATGACCTTCATTCATTTTGACAGAAGGTATTACCGTATTTCTTGAAGCAATTTTCACAAACGCAAAACGTTTTAATTAAATAAGAATTAGCTTTACGTCCCAACCGTGATATAAATAATTTATTGGTTAAAATGGAGCTGTTATCGATTTTTAACCAACAGCTGCGATTATTGTCCAGTTTTCGACATATTTGAGCCGGCCAATAATCGCAGCCGTTGGTTAAAAATCGATAACCGCTCGATTTCAACCAATAACTATTACTAATTATAGCTGCTATAATAACTCAATTATAGCTGCGTGAATACTTCCTATCAAAGTGCGGATTCCCATACTCGCACTTAGGTATATGGCTATGTTTACGTAGGGCTGTTGTCATGGGAACAATGCCCTGGAGACTTCCCGAGAAGCAATGCTGAGACGCTGGTATGTAGACGTTCAATTTCGCAGGAAGCAAATTATTAATGAGCCACGCGTTCATCGCTGCGTCAGCCGATTACAAGATTTAGTTTTAATATTTAACAAGGGTATGCAAAACAAAAACGGCACAATACAGCTGCAAAACATCAAA